>CM046398.1:45470824-45735824 GCA_025413875.1 Rhododendron molle
CGAGTTATCATAATTGATTCGAATTTTAGTGTGGACCTTTTTCACATCTTGTCTCCATCTTCTGAAAACATACTTGTCGGGTACTCTTTGAATTCCCCTATCATGGAACACCATCAATTGATGTCTACACACCATTCCTCTAAATTCAAACAATCGATAATTACAATTGGCTTCATTGCTCTCACCATTAAAATAGACAGTAAATGACACACCTTTTCTCCTTTTCTCTTTTCCAATTGTAACCCACTCTTTTACCTCATACTCCGACCAAACATCACCTATTTTTCTTTCATGCAAAGAACAATTAAGTTTGCCAACAAATTGATCTTGAAACTCTTTCGCTTTTGCATTTGTGTAAACACTTTGAAATTGATTCTCCAATCCATCTTCAGTTATGCATGAGATGTAAGATTGCGAACTTTTTGTATCTTCATTTTTTCATTGTCTACCTTTTTCGTTAATGCATTCTCATATTGCTCTACAAATTGTTTTAAGGTTGTCTTCGAATTGATGTAATCATCAAAATAAGAATTCATACTCTCACTTCTTTGTGTAGATGATATTTTCGCCCAAAATACATCTTTCACAAAAGCCGGCACCCATCGGTTCCTCTCCGAGTATAACCCATGTAACCATTCATTATCTTGAAATTCGTAATTTTTGATGAACACCTCCCAAACTTCCTCGAATTCTTCTTTTGTAAGTGAATCATAAACTACATTGTGCAAAGAAGATAAAATTGATTTATACGCATCGTACATTCCCAACTTTTCTGGCACCTTTTTCAAGATGTGCCATATGCACCACCGGTGTCGGGTGTAAGAGAATACGTCTTCTATAGCATTCTTCATGGCCATACATTGATCGGTAATAATCGCTTTGGGAGCACAATCCCACATGCATGTCATCCAAGCCTCAAATAACCACGAGAATGACTTGGTGTTTTCATGAGAGATGAGTCCACATCCCAATAATCTTGATTGACCATGATATTAACGCCTACAAATGGAGCAAAAGCATGTCATACTTGTTTAGCAAGTATGTTGTGTCAAATGTCACAACAACACCAAATTCCTTATAAGCTACCCTACTCCTTGCATCAGCCCAGAATACATTCCTTAGTCAACCCTCATCATCCAAATCCATGGCAAAAAAGAAGTCAGAATTATTGGCTTTCATCTTCATGAAATAACTATGCATCGCCTTAACATCTCCATCCTTAAGTAGTGAATGTCGCCGATTATCCAAAAAGTTTCAGCAATCCTTCTGATTATATGGAAGGTTATCATGTCCCCCCGCCTAAATTTGAAGTGAGTCATAAGTCTTGTACAATGGAATCTCGGCCTTATCATTCAATATGAGCTTTCTTTTCACATGTTCATCAAGAACCCTATTACTCTTGTAAAACTTGGACTTTCCCAGGTTACAATCATGATTGTGCTCCAAGGCAACCCGACTTAACCTCCACTTTCCATCCGGGGATAGAGAAAAATTAAGGCGAGCTGGACACTCAATTTTTGCTTGTGGCTGTGGTTTGACCAGATTGGTTGTTCTTACCCTCGCCTTTCCACCACGACTACATTGAAAAGTTACATTCCTCAAGGTTCCATCTCTTCCCTTTTTGTTAGTTTTTTTTGACACACCAAACCCATTTTCTTTAGCATATCTTGAGTAATATAGATAAGCTTCATTTGGTGTGTCGAATAATCCTTAGTATGGAACTATGGATATCTGCATTATTTTCCAAGAATAACATTTTGTTCACGACTCATTAACCAAATTGCTCTTCAAATACAAAATTAACCGCTTCCAAGAAGAACAAAGAGTAAGGATGAGCAAAACTAGACAAGTTGTACGTAACGGCACTGCTGAAATTAAATGACTATATTAACAAGATCAACCATGCCAAGAATCTGTATAAGTCAATCCCAGAATCCATACCTCATCTTACCCCAATCATTTCAAATTAATACCTATAATCAATTTCATGCTTTGTTCTATTTTTGAGTTATTTGCAACTGTCTACGCCCTAATTTGTTTTTGGGTATAATCTAAAGACCAACTAATGTCTACATTGGCCATGTAGAATTGAAAAATGCCGAGTATTAGAGCTAGCCCTAACTAAAAATTGCTTCTCTTTCATCTTCATCTATGTTTCCCAAGTACAAATTGCCGAGTATTACATTAACTGTTAATCTCATATGCACAAATTTCTTTCATCACTTCAACACTATTTGAACTAGATATACAGACGGGGGAGAGAGAGCGAGAGAGAGAGAGAGAGAGAGACCTTGGGCGGTGGATTTGTCGACAGTCGTCGATGGATTTTCACGACGGGTTGGTCACCGGAAGTGGACCGGATGATGGTGTGGTCGCTGGAGATGGAGGTGAGGCTGGCGGTCGTGCGGTGAGTTCGTGGCCCTCCTCCTCCTCTTCTCTCTCTCTCTGTGTTTTGGAGCGTCCCAGGTTTCAGGTTTTGCGCGATGTTAATTTTCTGAGAACGATTCAAAAGCATTTGTGGGGTTTTTTTCTTTGTACTAAAAGCGATGTGGGGGCCAGGCCACGTTAGCTTACGTCAGCATCGCGATTTGTTTCGTGGATTGGTTTCGTAAGCTGTAGATTTATTGATTTACATTCTACTTGTTATTCCGCCTCCCCAATTTACTTCTCGATCAAGATTTGAAATTATCTCTTTTAGGGATAATAATTCTCAAACTTTTGACATCTTAGGGCTATGTTTGGTAGCACTTATGTTTTCTGTTTTCTATTTTTATTTTCAAAATTTACAAAAAATAGGAATGAAAATATGTTTGGTGTACTACTTTCATTTCCAAATATTGTAAACAGTTTTTACTATTTTGAAAATTTGAGAAAGTATCAAAACCTTACTTTCACTTCTTTCAAAATTAAAAAACCGGCAGCCAGGTTTCGCGCGCGGGAAAGTCAGTTTTTTTTCGCCACTTTTTTTTTCCCTTGGATCTCTTCCCAATCCCACCTCGTCTCTTCCCGACATTAAAAAAAAAAAAAAAACTGGTTCCAAGTGGCCATTGATTGAAGGTCTCTCTCTCTCTTACCCTTCCAGATCCATCTCGTCTCGATCTTTGTTCTCTCTCTCTCTCTCTCTCTCTCTCTCTGGAGTTGTACTTGTACCTGTATGTAAATACACCTGAATGTGCGAGAAAATACTGGTGCCTATGCATAGTATCATGTACGTATATTTGTATGTATTTATGTACACCTATG
The DNA here is from genome assembly GCA_025413875.1 of Rhododendron molle. Lineage (NCBI taxonomy): Eukaryota > Viridiplantae > Streptophyta > Magnoliopsida > Ericales > Ericaceae > Rhododendron > Rhododendron molle. The sequence continues at coordinate 45,474,068 of CM046398.1, forward strand.
TAGAACCGACACTCCACCAGGGGTGACGTACCGGTGTCGGACACCGACACTCGCCGGACACTCGGCCGACACGTGTCAGACACTTCTCCAGAAGTGTCCTGTTATTTTGAGCAATATTTGAAGTCCGACACTTTTCAGACACTTTCGGACACTTTTGGGACACTTCGGGACACTTTTCAAATACTTTTGACAGACACTTTTGGGGCACTTTTTGTTGCAAGGTATAGATGATAGATATAATGACTTGAATAACAATATACTACAAAGGTGAAAACAAGGATATCTGGATGGGGGCGGTTCCGGGGACAACAAATTTGACAACAAAAAAAACAACACATAGTTCTTGATCAAATTTTAATGATCTGAGCCGCTCAATGTGATCAGAAAGTGATTTTAAGGATACCCATGAAAAATCAGCAAAAAAAAAGACCGAAAAGGGCTTGATCTAAGCAGTTTTTAGCTTAGATTTATGAACGGTTCAATTAAAAACTATTCAAAACAAACACTTTCTGGTCATATTTTTTGCTAATTTCTTGTGGAACCTTTAAATCATATTCTGCACACATTGAACGGTTCGGATCATAAAAATTTGATCGGAAATAATAGATGTAATGACTTGGAAAATAATATACTACAAATGTGGATACAAAGCTATCTGGATATAATATTATTAACTTTTATCTTATTTGAATTTTTTTTATTCTTGATATATATATATATATATATATAGACGTGTCCCCAAACGTGTCGTGTCTCCTATTTTCTGAAAATTTACATGTCGGAATGTCGGTGTCGTGTCGTGTCCGTGTTCCGTGTCCATATCTGTGCTACTTAGGTGTACACATAGATGCTTACGTAGTTGTATACAGGGGTGGAGGTAACATAGGCCTGGGGTCACGACTCACGTCCCTCGGAATTTTATCACCTACTTCTTTTTTATTTATTACACTATTCAATTTTTTTGAAAGAATTGGAAATTTTGGGTATTGGGTTTATTATTTATTGTGTTGTCGTGGGTTTCTAACTAAATCAATGGATTTCTTCAAGAATTAAATGCTCGTTTGGAGAGAGAAATCGTTGTGGTGGGAGGAGAGAAAGGGTTTCAATTCGAGCTGTCCAAAAGTATATCGGACGGTTCGGACGCGCCAAGCAGATACCACGTGGAATATACCCGCTCGGCACTGAAAAATCTCTCGTGTTTTAGGTGCTGAAATAACAGTACATGGTTTGCAACTACTCCATATCAAAGTTTATTTAGCTAAATGTGGAACTATATCTCGGATGTTTTTCTGAATTTCCTTCAATGTGACTTCAATCTGTTTGGTTTGCAAAATCAGGTTTACTTTTTTTTTTTTTTTTTTTGAGAAAACAGGTTGACACAAACATGTTTTCCGCTTTCACCTTTTTTATAGGAAAAGTGGAAACTGATTTTAGCAAATAGAAAACAAGAAACAGAAAAGTGATAGTATTACCAAACATAGCCCTTGGCTTTGGACTTCTAATTGGAAAATCCAAATCGGAAAGAACTGGCATTTTTTGGAAGAGAGAGAGAGAGAGAGGTATAGGGCCCTATTTGATTCATTCAAGAAAAGCAGGTGGTCTCATTTGAGCATATTTTTCTTCAAGTTTGTCTGCATTTGGACCGTAGTCAAACATGTGTGTTTGTGCTCGAGTAGAACAACTAGAAGACGAACCAACCCCAAGGGGTTGGAGAAGTAGGTATGAGAAGGTAACAAAGGACTTGCCCCTGAGAGGTCAGTAGATAGATCAAATCCTATGAAAGACAAACATTCCCGGGGTTACTGGAGGTTTGTCTAGTCGTTGACTTCACAGCCCTAGAATTAATCAAGGCATGCGCAAGCTGACTCAAACATCCGGTTATCAATAATAAAAAAAAGAAGGGAGACATACCCAAATTTCAAAGAACTTCTGGCAAAAAATAAAAAAATAAAATATTGAGAGATAACATAAGAAGTTCAGGAAATCAATCATTGAACATTACAGGGAAATTTTTGTGGAGAGCATCAATTACATTAAACGACCTAATGAAATTACTTTTCAGCAACAGGAGTTTGAGATTATATTACAAGATCCAAGTTCAGGAAATCACGTTTTTGCAACAAACAACCACCAAAAAAACAAAAAGCTAATGACAGGGGGAGAGAATCAGCAGATTTCACAACTAAAAGTTTGACGGATGAGGAATTGAGCTTCAGCAACAAGCCTCTTTACAACTTCGTGTGCGGGTAAAATTTCCTTGATGAGGCCCACGCCTTGGCCAGCGTACATTGCCATGCTCTCGAGATCACCCGTTGCCGTTGCATTCGGAACAGTACCAGCTAAACGACGAATATCTTTTTCCTGTTGAACATGAACATCAATCAACTGAATCCAAAGTTGGCAGTGTTGTTGATGCAGAACAAAACGGAAGCATCTACATACAATTTCAGCACTATTTGGAAGCAATAACCCTCCTAGGATAGATGAATTATGACAATCAAGAATCAGTCCAATACAATTTTACCCCGGGTACTTGTTTGGGTACTTTTTATGACTACCTAGCATTGCAATCCAAAAGGGAGGGACCAGTTTGGTCGTTTCCAGGTGAAAATGGTTTTTCCAGAGTTCGAAAACATCTTGTCAGTGTTTTCTGAAAAATGGGTTATTTTCGAAAAGAAATGCTTCAAAACTAGTTTCAATGCTTAAAAGGTCCTAAGTTGCATATGATTGTTTGGGAGTGGAGGTGCCAACATAGTTGGGATACTTGTGTCCTCTTGTCCTTCTTGTGATGTCGTTAGACTCAGGGTCTGTTTAATCTCTGTAAATCCGATACTCAAAGATTAATAAACTCTCTTTCTTGTCTGATTAAAAAAAAAAAGTTTCAACTGTAGCAAGAAAAAGAGATTTTTTCTTTTTTTTTTTTGAAGTGTTCTTAAATTGATTCTGGAAACAGAATCAAAAAGAAAATTTTGAATAAGAAAGCCAGGACATTTTCGACATGATGAGGTACTAGGGTAGAAGTTTTCACCATGTCATGAATGGTTGAATGGCCAATGATCGGTTGATTGATCTCATTTTCATCACTTGGAAGAGTTGTCAATTGAGCAAAGAAAGGTGTCTTCAGGACACGCTGAGGTGCTCCAGGCCACCTTGCACGACCAAAAACATCTGTGTATTCTGTTTCCTCAAGTTCAAGCAACTTCCTCTTGTACGTTGGATGAGCATTGCTTTCATCCGTTGCAAGAAACCTACAATATAACCTTGAGTTTATACTAGAAAATGCAAACTGGCTATTGAAAAAAATCAAACTAGAGCACAAAAGGGAAATAAATTTTCAAAAAGTTTTGATTGAACGTAGAAAACGGAAAGACAGAATAATGATACCCGATCGAGGAGCATTTCATGGAACTAAACAAGGCAGAAAGGGATCGCTAGGTTTGGAAATTGGAACCATGATTTTGTTTTGAAATCAACAACTATGTGAGAGGATTGGCTGTAGGAGACTAGGAGTTAAATGGGACTAGGAAGACAGAGTTGAGGTGAGTCGGATAGGTAGAGCCAACTAAAACGCTTCAAAATTTCCAATGCTTTATACAGCTAATTTCGATTTCTTAAATAATTATCTTTGGCTTCTTGTTTCATAACTCAGGAGGTTCTCAAATCAACCCCATTGCTGCCTAAATTCGTTCAAGATTGTATGAAACAAAATGAGAGAGTTTCAAGGTTTCAAACCTAGTGCCTAGACAGACACCCTGTGCACCAAGGGCCAAAGCAGCAACGTAACCACGTCCGTCTACAATTCCCCCTGCAGCAATTACTGGTATGCCCCCACCACCAACAAGATCAACTATTCTTGGCACCAACGAAATTAATGCATCCTGTAAACAACTCAACCAGGCAAGGAGAAAATGATCATTATTTTGTAGTAGTAGTAGTAGTAGTAGTAGTAGTTAGTCAAGCTGAAGCTTCCAAAAATGAAGGTTCTTCAAGCCGTCACATTCATGCATATGTTTTAGGTAATTACTATTAGCCACTGCCTAGAATAATCAAAGGTACTGGATAAAACCTGAAGTAAAAGTCCATCATAAAATGTTTTGATGCCTTTCAGAGTTGTCCTGTCAAAGAAAGATTTTCTAATAATGAATAATGTCCCATTCGGTGTTTCCTCACTTGAGGCTGGTTGTTAAATATCCCAATGACAAGTGATTGTTAGTATTTGTGTGGGAAGTACGATGGGCCCAAACTTGCAACTATTTCTAGTGTTTTATCCACCAATAGTATACACTAACAACCAATTCTATTTTATTTTTTCTGTAAGTTGTCCTTCTCAAAAAAAGTGTGTTTGGCGGTATGGGGCAGAAACAATAGCTCTCAACAAGGCGCTTCATGCAAAATGAAGGGAATAATTGAATGGTGTGTCCAAAATGCAATGGGAAAAGATTCAAAAGTTTTATCATAAAGTGCTCAGCAGCAGCCACTCTGTATCTCTATGGCTGGAAAGGAATCAAAGGATTTTCAGGAATAATACCACAGATTGTGGGCAGAGTATCCTCAAAACTGATTCAGGGGTTACTTGTGCTCAAGGAGGGATGTGAAATCTTCTTCAGGAAATAAAGACTGTAAAAGAAACCAGAGATTGTGCTGTGTCTTGCTTAAAATGCTTTTCTTTACTAGTACATTGTATTTGTTTTGATCGCTATTGCATTTCAAGGAGGAAATTTAATTTTTGTCTCCATAATTAGATAAAATGCATACACAACTAAAAGACCCATTTAGCAATCATACCTGCCCGATTACATGCCCTCCTGCTTCCCGCCCTTGGACAATTATCGCATCTACACCAACATTAATAGCTTTTTTCGCTTCTTCAACGCTCCCAACCTGAAAAATATGTAGGTCATAAGATTTTTGTTTTGTTTGTCTGATCCATAACTAGAGAAGAAATCAGAAAGGGAATAAAATATGACATAATATGTCATCTCAAGTCCAACTCTTGCGAGAAACCAAAGGAAACAACACAACTCTTGTATTTCGGGAATATACATCAGTTCTTATAAAGATGGATATGGTAACAAATGCATAATTTCTCATCCAAGATATGGTTCAATGACCTTGAAAGTTATAGAATAAAGCGAGAACATAAATACATAATGGCCATTGAACCAATGTTTGACACATGCATGTAAGCAAACTGATAGGGCCTTTGTACTGAAATTGCTGGCTCTTCTTCTATTAGACTCAGGGTGATAAGATAACATTAGCGAAGTGAAAAATAGGCATACAACGCTTACCTGGGGAACAACCTTTACGCCGGCTTGATGAGCTTCAAGGACTAGCTCCTCCGTACATTCACCCCAGTAAACTTGCAACACAGCAACCTTCTCATCCAGTATGGCCTTTAGATTTTCTTTGTGGGGAAATGCTAGAACAAGACCAATCCCAAATGGTTTATCGGTCAAGGTCCTGGTCTTTCTTATCAAACCCCTCAAGTACTCTGGCGACTCCTGGTACACAAGCAGATTAAATAAAATTATATGACATCACCCAAATTGAGACGATGTGATGTTCGCTGCCCCATTTGTCAGAAACATAGGCCTTCGTCACAAAAATAGAACAACAAAAAAGAAGGGTTCTGGTAGAGAGGCAGTTGCTAAGATGTAAAATTTAACATGAGTTTTTAGAAGAGTTCTTTTTGATCTTTCCTTTTTCAATCAAAGGCATGTCCACAGATATAATCACGTCAAGCAATCCTGTTAAGTTTCTAGAAGAACTTTCATTTGCATTTGTTTTATTCTCAAACAATATTGAGAAAACTCAACTAAGATTAGCCAACTCATACTTCCAACAGCAATCTCAAGTCCCAATTGCTATGTCTCCGATTAAAATCAGGACTGGGAACATGTCCAAAGTGTCCAATAATTGAGTATAAAGATGAAGATTACACACTCCTATACCTCCCACATACTCAATGTTTAGTTATGACATGCTATACCGTACTTGATACAAAGGGTGTCTAGGAGCATCGAGCATGTAGTAAGACTGCAATGGTTGGATTACTTGCAAGTTTATATCAAGAGACCACCACAGGAAGGAGGGTGAAAAAAATTGCACTCCCAATTAAAACAATTATGTGAACAACTTATAAAAAGCTTATCCCGGTAGGATTTAATGCAAATTACATGGGCATATATCACAATCACGAAATTTCCTACTTTTTCTATCATTTTCCAATTGACTTGACTAGTTAACCATAATCTTTCCATCAAATGATGCGTATGATATGCTGTGCTACCACTAATAGTCTAATAGGCAATTACGCATTCCCAACAGCTTAGCAATTCCAAATTGCAACCATAAGTAAAATCAATAACAAAAGAGTAAACAAGAGAGTGATCAAAAGTGAAAAAATTGATATGCCTGTTACATTTGGTAATCAAATTATTCAAAACTCCCAGAAGATTATAAGTTGGATCCCAGTTATTCATGATCGACTACCAAGTAGAACAGATCAACAACAACAAATTAACAATAACAGAACCCATCTAGTCCCCAAGTCATTAGGGATATGGGCGGGGAGGATCAGAGAAAGACTTAACTTTTGACAATATATCCACAAAGTGGCTGCTATCAGAACACATAACCACCCAAAAAAAAAAAACCAACATCAAGAACCAAAATTGTGGTCCCGTGACAATTCACTGCTAGTTATGTGCATATTATGATTCATAAATCAGGAAAGGGTAATCAAATTATTCAAGATTGCCACAAGATTAGTGTTTGGGTTTGGGTTATTCTTGATCAACGCCTTGTATGTGTTGGAGAAAATGTCGCAACCAAACAAAATACAGAGGTGGGGAAAAAGAGAGGGGAACTGACCCAGTCGGGGGCTCTGAGTAGACCGAGTCCACCAGCATTGGCGACAGCAGCAACAAGCTCCGGGCCAGAAATGTCGGGTCCTAATGGTGCCTGCACTATTCCGTAGTCAAAACCCAGTATTCCTCTCCATCCCCCCATCTCTCTCTTCTCTCTCTCTCTCTCTCTCTCTCTCTCTCTCTCTCTCTCCTATGACACAAATCTATATATAGTACTATGATTGTAGAGCAAGTTTTTTACTCCTGATTGTTATGTATGGATGCGTGTGTCCATGGGGTATATATACTGTAAGGGGGTAGAGGAAAGTGACTCTTTCTTCCTCCGTCTCTTCATTGCCGCGGAGGGGCGTCAGCGAAGGGTATTCGTTTTTTTCCATTATGTTTTCTCTCCATTACGTGGGCACTGGCTTTTAAGGAGCCCGACGGGTTAGAGGTAGAGAATTTGCTCCCTCCCTCCTTCTATAACTGCTTGAGGATTCGAAATGTTACTATCAATAACGAAATGATGACCCGTGTCTACGGGGGCTTTGCTCCTGCTTTTTAAGACTATGTTTGGAACCTAAAATAAAGAAAGGAAAGAAAAAGAATATAAAATGAGAGGAAAATGGGAGAAAAATACAAAAGGAAAATTTACTATTTACAAAATTTAAAATTGTTATTTTCTTCTCTCTTTCTCTTTCCACTAAACAATATGGGGGAAAATTTTTCAGTTTTCCTTTCATGTCCTTAAGTTCCAAACAGAGCTAAATGTTCTCGCCTCTCTCCGTGTCCGCTGAAAATTGGTCCTCCAGAAACTAATCCACATAAAATTAGGGAAATGATTTTATCATTCCGTTTTTTGTTAACGTCACTCCTCTGCAAGTGTATTTTTGTACTAAAAATATATTTATAAGAGAGTGACATTAACAAAAAAAAAGAGTGACAAAATCAGCCGCCTATAAATTGCTGGAGTAGTTCGGACAGATACCGAAACAAAAAGTACGTATTAGCTTTGGGGGGTCTGGTCAAAAATTTCGGACACAGGCGGAGGGACATACTAGTTTTTGTCTTGTTTGATCTATGTGGGAGGTGTGATGCGAAATCCCCGTATGTTATGGATTGGGAGTTGCTGTAGTGTAGCAGCCGCAGCGGATCCTGCCGTTCATTTCGATATGAAGGGTTCGGAGCTCCTATAAATTCGAATCGTCCATTGTTCGGATGAAAATTCGAATCCTCTATTGCCAAGTTGGATGATCGGATCAGGCGCACTACACATATAGTGCAGGGGTGCTGATCCCATATGTTATACGGTTTCAGACATATCCTTGCAGTTTCAGACATATGCGTCCAATTATGTTGTCGTGGTCTATGTCTTTGGCATTACTATCTGAATTATAGATGTGTTGACAAAATTCGAGAAGGATTTTGATTTTCACTCTTGCGTGTAAGTTATACTATGGTGTTAGTAACGTGCTATGCACTTTCGGTCATGTTCGCTAGTCTAATAATCAAATGTATTTAGTGTTGATTCGATAACATTAATTATTCACTTAATTATTTTGGAGAGATGCTACATACACTACATAGTTACACTACACGTTACACTACGTTTTATTTGGGGTTCATTTTGGGTCCCACAAAAATCCAGAAAAATATCCATAAATTCTAAAATATTGTTTTATGGGATCCTGTAAAAAATCAGCTCCAACGGATATCGGTAAGTATTATTTTTTGATTCGTAGGGATGAAATTGCTCAATTGCACAATTTCGCCACTACAAATCTAGAAATGATACTTACCCATATCAATTGGAGCTGATTTTTTACAGGACCCCATAAAATAATATTTTAAAATTTATCGGTATTTTTTTGGATTTTTTTGAGACCCGAAATGGGGCCCACATAAGATGTAGTGTAATTATATAGTGTAAAGATGTAGTGTAATTATATAGTGTAAAAATGTAGTGTACCTATCTTTAGTGATTATTTTGTGAATATTGTTTTGTGTTGCTGCTTATACTATGTATGCAATCTTTAGAAATATAGAGTAGTTGCAACAAAATATTTACATCGACAAGATCTGCTCCTGACAATAAAGGAATGCGTACATACAATGAACAATTCTTACGGCATTCAAGCATATTACAGGCCTAATATGGAAGCTAATCTTGTGCATTTGTTATAAATATAACCAAATACGCCAAAGTTAGACAATCATTCTCATCACAGCCAGTCATAAATACTTTCGGAAACAAAGTTTATGAATGTGTAGATGAGTACTATAACAGTTGGATTCTCTTCCCAGTGCGAACCAATGAAGCCTAACCGTAGATTCAGCAGAAATATCATCATCGGTACCTTTGATAAACCAGCAACCATCAGCATGTACATAAATAATTGAATAACTACTACCACAGTAATACCAATTCAAACAAAGCTAAACAAGGAGACACCGATACCCAAACAAACACAGGCAGTGAAGTTTACACATACACAAAAAAAAAAAAAAAAGGAACAATTAATTGGAATAGCACTCCCTATCTTTGGCAAGGTACAAAAACAAAAACTAAACAACTCCATTAAATCAGATTTTGTTTTTGCAATTCCAACTGAACACATCTCGCATAGGTATTATTTCACCATAACTGGTTACAAAACTTGGACATGCCTCATGAATCAAGTGACCTGCTCTGCTGCTCAAGAGTATAACCCCAATATTTCTTTCTCTCTTTTAAGATCGCCATCAAGCCCCCTTGAAGACTCCTGCTTCTCCGTCCCCTTATCTCACGTTCTTTTCCTTCTCCCTCTTCCTCCCTCCCTTCATTGCTTGTGTCTATCTCTTCTCTCCTTGGTTTTGTCGTTCTCCCTACGCTTCTCTCTTTCTCTCTTCCATGGCTAAAAAAGAACTAAATCAATTAGTGGAAGCAAAAAACAAAGAGGAAAAATATAAAATCAGGCAAATGCATAATAAGTCGAAGCGCTTAAGCTGCAAGCTGCAACACACACTACTAAAATTAGTCAGAGGAAGCCCAGAATTAAGATCACCTATGAAGCAATCAAAGAGAAAATTACTGTCAAAGATCAATTAAAAATCCTAAGTGGAATTATATTGCATCTGAACAAAATCAAAACAAAGATTGATCCGAGAGTAAGGCTTTCATTTGGAGTGTCTTGAATTTAAAGGGGAAATTTTTCTTGTTCAACATGGGAAATATTTTAGAGTATATTTTTAGCTACACGTGACTTGAAAAACTGGAGTGACATTTAGATTGTAGTTAGGAAAAGGGTAGTTAGTCGGAATGTGATTATAACTACAACTTTACTCATGAATGACTTTAAATCACTCATATTAGATAGTTATTTCAAATCCATTATGCTAATGATCATAACTTTGGCGAAAATAAAACCTCAAACTTAATGCTAAGCTATGGAATTTGGATCTCTGTTATTTACATTGAGTAGTAATGTCAACTTTTACATTTGAAGTCCATCTCTATCCAAACAAAGCCCAAAACTACATTGGAAAGAGCACAAATTTGATAAAGCCAAAGAACACGGGGATAGCTCACATCGACTTGAAGAACTTGAAAGAGGAAAAAACAGATTTCATCTTATTTACCTCAATAGAGGCTCTTATCAGATTGAAAATCATCTAATCAAAGAGATTGTGCTGAAAAAAACTGGAACTCATGGTAAAACCGAATGAATTTTCAAATCTAATGAAGACTACATGACGTAAAGTATCATACGGTGGAAAATATTGTGACTTTGGTCATTAAAAAGCATGTCTAAATATCATTGTCCACTAAACATTATGTAAAACTAAAGATCGAACAAAAGGTGATGGCTGTCTAAGAGCAATCCAGTACGATACCTAGCAAAGAATAATAAATCTTGTTACTACAGAGCACAAACTGAGGTTTTCAAGTTTCTGAAGCGGAAAAATGCAAAGCAAATTCCTCTAAATATTTTGATTATTCTATAGCCAATTCGAAGGGAAATAACTGGTCAAGGATTTTGTTTTCTATATATCGAAACTTAACTACAGTGGACAAATTTCAACTAATGGCTTAAATACCGACACTAACATAAGTTTTAAGAGTTTTTTTGGTGACTGGCAACATAATTTGCAGAGGTTACCACAAATTCACTAATTTCCTAATATAATAGGAAAGAATCTCATGATCGCGAAGGCACAAAAGCTATTTTCTTTTGCCAAAAGGTATTTGAGGTTACTGGGCTTATATCCTCTCTTGTCTAATTACCAGAGAAAAGCCCTGATCAGATTATCGTTTCCTTGCACTGTAACAGAGCATTACATCTCTTTCTGACAGTTGCCTACAAAAAAACCCTTAAACCAAATGCTATAATTAGATTCACCAAGCCTGGAAACAAAACCCAATCATAATATGTGGAGTCAAATCTTACATATTAGATACACAATCATTGCGACTGAAGCAGTGACGAATTTGGATTAGCAAAATGAGGGACTTAGCATCTCCAGCCCTTACCCATTTTTTATCACCAATTTGAGTCAAATTTTGAGTAAAAACTCAATTTGGATAGGAGCATCTCCAATGCCAAAACAAAAAATTTACCTAAATTTCTACAAATTAGAACGAACGCTAGCGATCTCACAATATAACGGACAATCACAAGCTGAACTCTCAAACCAGATTCTCCCTAATTTCAAACAGATGAAAAAGAACAAAGAAAAATAGCTCTATGTCAACGAAACCCGACACCCACAAGTAGTGGCTCCACTGGCCGTTGAGAATCGAATCATAATATACGCTGGGACTTAAACCAAAATACTCATAGTAATGGAGTGTCAAACTGTGTAATTTGTTTTTTACTCTATCTTCTTGGTCTTCCGTTTAAAACAGAGTAAAAAAAACTCAAACCCTTTCTACAAATGGTATTTGAAAGGAAAACCACGAGTGCCCTACTACCCTCCATGAGAAGATCAGCTCGCAAAACCAAACCCTTTCGGGTGTGTGTAGACGAGAACATGCGTATACGTATACAGATCTATATGTATGTATATACATAAAGGTATAGAGCGAGAGACGTGGATGGAGGTTTGGGGGTTTCGAGATCTGAATCGACAACGTACCAGGTAAGCGTCCCTACACAGAGTCGGTCATTGCCTCAGTCGTGGGCGTCGGATTCTGTCCGTTTTCTGGGTTGACCGGGGTTCACCGAACCGGTCTTCCTCTCTCTCTCTCTCTCTCTCTCTCTCTCCTCCTCCGCTGCTCTCTCTCTCTCTCTCTTTCTCTCTTTCTCTCTCTCTCTTATTTGGGGAAGAAACCGATTAGGCATCTGCAATACACGTGAGCGTGTCAGAGGCGGGAAGATAGAAATACGAAAATACCCCTGAACAAAACTTAGAATACCGGGCGTGTAAAGACAAAATAGCGTAGCTTTATTGGGGACCCAAACGGAATAGTTGAAAAGTCCGAAAACCCATATTAATAATTTGGTAAATTGGCAAAACAGTACCAAAGGCCCACCACTGAACAGGTAAAAAGACGAAATTGCCCCCAGCCATTACACTCCAGCCTCTCCCATGCAGGGGCTTGATTGGAAAAATCAAGCCAAAAATGGCCCGGACAGAAATTCCAGAACTACGCTCTATTACTCCGGAGGTTGACATAAAATTCTATTAAATTACACACCTAGAGGTTGTTCCTTTGGTATGGGCGAATCATTAATTTTGGGAGAATTTTTCTTGGTAAGGGGTTCGATTCTTCACCGGATGATTATCCTGGTAGTAAGTGTGGGATCGTGACTGATGTGGCTGCGCTAGTTCCCCTGAGGTCTGGGTTACACAGTCAGGTCCAATTGCGACTCGATTGTAAGGTTGTTCCTCGGTTATTAAAAAAAAAAATCTACTATATTAATATTTCACGTCTAAACAAAAACAAACAAGAAAAAGACATTGTTGTAAACTTTTAATGGTTTGACATTGTTAAAAGAAGTGGATCCACTCCGGTAATTGTTCGGGACAGTTACTAAAGGTGTCTTGCAAGTATAAATTGCGAAAGAATACCAATAAGAGTATGCTGTATTTGTGAAAAAAAATGTAAATTGTGCGGGGGCGTAGCTATTGTTGGGCGGTCGGGAGTTGCAGTGGCATGTGCCACCCCATTCGAGAAGAGATGATACAGAGTATTTGTGGGGTCCGTCTCGAAGTCCCACATAATTGATTTAATCAATTCATTTTGTTTAAAATAGTTTTTTAAGTGTGCCTAAAAAAATTCAGTTCAACTGGACATTTGTAAGGACTTGATTTATTAATTCGATTTTTGGTGTTTAAATTAATAGAGAAAAAAATTTGAATGAATCACCACGCTCTTCCAGGTATTCAATTGAGCTAATTTTTTACAGAAATTCGTAAATGAAAACTGCTTGAATTATTTATGTGAGACCCAAGATGAATTCCATATCGAATTTGTGAACTATCAGTAAAGAAAGAATATTTACAAGATGAGTTTATAATTGTTTTAGGCTGTTGATTTTGTCACTCCTTTTTTTGTTAACGGCACTCTCCTGCAAGTGTATTTTTTAGCGCAAAAATATACTTACAGGTGAGTGCCATTAACAAAAAAAGGAGCGACAAAATCATTTTCCTTTTTTTATGTTGATAAATAACTAATTTTTTGAGTATTGTAATTCGCTAACCTTAAAATGCGTCTAATTATTTGGGTAATACAAATATCGATATTCGGAAGTGCTACCTCCGATTTCAGATCATGGCTCCACCACAAATTGTCCAGGAGCCTAGGACAATAGCTGGAATGTTGTAAAAAATGATTGAAAAATAGAATCCAACTACCCATTCCTTTGCGGAAAAGGCCGCCATGGCACTATCATCCTAACTCAAAATATAGAAAGCTAGAAAAGTTTTTTGGGAAATGATTTTGCCACTCTCTTTTTTGTTAACGCCACTCTCCTGTAATTATATTTTTGCACCAAAAATACATTTGTATGGAAGTGGCGTTACCAAAAAATGAAGTGGCAAAAGCAGTCAAGTTTTTTCTCATATCACTATCATACTATTTGTGCTTGGGCCTTGAAACTCATGGGCTTTCTAAAACATGTACTTCCTGGAGTGGGCCTAATTGAAGCCATACGTACAAGACCCACCGTAAACAGGCCCATGTTTGTCAACCGCAATTCCTCTTTAAAACTTGAATACACTTGTACTCTCTGAAATTAAACGGTTTTACCGTTTTACCCACAAAAAAATTTAATTCAAAGAAGAATTGTAGTAATTTCTTGTTGGAAAATAAAACAGCAATGGTGGTGCAAATACATTGGGATAAAAACAAAACTTTTGCTTCAATCAGCTGATATTGATTTGCTTTTTCTTTTTTATGAGGGAAAAATTTATTCACATCCTTAAAGCGGAGCCGCATAGTCGAATTTGGCTTGCTTTTCCATAATTCAAGCCGGAAAAGTAGATTTTCATGTCATTCATGAATGGTTGTAGATACATCTCCAATCCATGCACAATGGGGTGAATGGGCTACTGACAAGCTATCTCTTTTATGGATAGTACTCATAAAGTGGTGATGATACTTATCTACACAAAAAAAAAAAAAAAAGAAAAGAAAACAAGAAGTGATGATGTCCGTTTAAATGATGAATCATGCAGAGTGTCAAGGCCAGCTTATATATACTTTGCGCAATTTTAAGACCCCCATATAAAATACTACTACTAGATAGAGATTAAAATAGTAGGACCTATATTTTATGGTTGAGAATTAGGCTTAGATCGTTTGGACTAGAGGTATATACTATATACATAGCTTAGGGATATATATGGTCCAGCTGATCACAGGCTGGTGTTTCAATTTTTGAGCTTATTGACGATTGGCTATATGATTAACAAAAGTTCTGCCAGCAGTACCCTTTTGACTTGGCGGATACCAAACTTGACTTGGAGTCTTGGAGTGATGTCGGAGAATTTGATTAGTCGTTGTACTACTACCACCACTAACCGAAAAAAGATCACTTCAAGGCTAAACAGATAAATGGAAAAATGGGTTGAATCGTAATATATAATTAGATGGCTCATCACTTATAAAGCTTAGATATAGGTCACTCAGGAAAATCAAACTCTAAACAGTTATGGTTGCACTGAGTGGATCCAGGTTTGCGGTGTGGGAGGATTTGTCTTGTCCTTAACTCTTGGCAAGTCAACGTATATATTGCCAAAATAGTTTCAACTAGTTAGAGCAAGTTTACCCGTTGTTGTAAAAATGATTTTAACAACGTTATGTTTTAGCTTGCTATGGTGTCAAAAAGTCAAAAAATAACGGCCTTATTCGTTTCACATTTTAGTTTTATTTTTTAATTATTATCTTATTTTTTTCTCGAATTTATTACGCTATTTCTCTAATTATTACTTTCATTTCTCTCTCTATCTCTCTCTACTCATTACATCTTTCTCCAATCATTATCCTATTTCTCTCTCCACCCACCACCAAAATTAAAATATCCAAACAAACAAGGCCAACAATATTGTACTGGTTTGGTCATTTTGGCCAATCCCCAATCAAGACCATAATTAGATGATGTGACCACATGCCTCGTAGAGTTTCCATTACCATGCATTAAGGAAACAACGTACATATATGTTCGATAAAAAATAAACAAAAACTGCTTGGATGAAGCCCTTCCCGGTCTTTTTTTTTTTTTTGCTGATTTTTCGCGAGTACCCTTAAAATCACGTTCTAAATAGATTGAGCGACTCGGATCATCGAAATTCGATCAGAAAATGGGAGGTCCGCATTCTATTAAAATGAGGTGGTCCTTACAGAGGTATGTGTGTGTGTATATATATATATCGTGGCGGTTTAAGGGACACCCAAAAAAACACCCCAAATCTCAATCTTATAGTTCCTGATCAAATTTTTATGATCTGAGGCACTCAATATGTGCAGAACGTGATTATAAGAGTGCCCGCGAGAAATCGGCAAAAAAAATTATCGGGAAGTACTTGTTTTGAGCAGTTTTTTATTAAACCGTTCATTAAATTTAAGCTAAAAACTTTTATATATATATATATATAGTTTGTGTATTTTTAGATTAGATAATTATTATAACAAATAAAAATCAACCCAGCGAAAAGACGAAAATTCAACCTTACCCCATATTAATTAATACATAAACGCAACCTTATCACAACTACTTAGAAGTTAGAACCTAATTAGATAAGCAATCTATGAAAGTGGGGCCTCAGAAAATAGAAGTATGGCTCAATCCTCAATGTGAGGGGTAGGTTATGGTCTGGCAATTAGAGATGGACCCAAAACGCATTAAACATGAGTCAAATATATCCGTGCTTACATCAATCAATTGAATTATTTGAGAGGTCGATGCAAAAGTTATGGGCATCAATGTCTTTTTCACTTCTCATTATCAGACCAATTATAAGATAGCTAGGCAGAAGTGATCTCATCTCATCTCCCTAATCCCAATAGGTTGGCGAGTTGGAGTATAACAGGCATTTTTTTTTTTTTATAAACAGATGTCCGGGGCCGGCTTGCGCGCACATCGACTAGTTCCGGGGCCCTGAAGGTAATGACCGGACATAACTCCCATTGGCCCCAAAATTTGAAATGTTTGGCCTCCATGAGAATGGAACCTGTAACCTGGGGTTAACATGTAAGGCTGGCTTTGCCCGATCTCTTGAGTTTGACACATTTACCATCAGGGAAAATAAATAAATAACCCTGAAGCAAGTGGAAATATTTATTTGATCGTTAATTCTAGAATTCTAAAATTAATCGAGGTACACACAAACTGATTCGGGCACTCATTGACAAAAGGAAAGACCCCCTCTCCGTTCATTCTTGGTAGGGTTGATTACCAAAATATCGTCATTACGTTTGCCACCCCAACCCCTCCTATATGCACCAAGCAATGGTTGGCAAGTAGTAATTGACTTGCAATACAAGCCATTCCTAATTCATTTTACTTTTTGGCAGCTTGGCTTCTCTTTCTATTATGTTTCTTGTAGAGTTACATAAAGATCCTCATTTTTTAAGTTCACACCTTGGAACTCAAAATGTTATTAGGGCGTCCCTGGTCTGAGTAGTCTCTCACAGCATATATATATAAGAAGGGAATTTTCAAACACCTTAGTTTGTGCTTAGATCATGAGTCTATGAAGAAATTTTGAGATGGTATAAACAAGGTAAGGAAAACAAAATATAATTAGTATACTTTAACGTATTGTATTAGGTTAGAATCATTTCAATGTATAAATGTAGTATATTGGAAAGTAAAAATCTTATGATATAACAAATATATGTTCTGATAAAAAATACGTGTCTTTTAAACCGGTCCTCCAGGTTCAAAATCTTAACTCCGCCACTGCTCATAAGCATCAGAGGACATAAAAAGGAAGAGGGTATGGAGGGGAGGCGACCCCTCACTAGACCTTGCATGAAATGGTGCAAGGCTCCGTTCCAGAAACCTTCTTAAAAAATAAGCAGCTTATTTCATATTTTCAAACTAAAAAATAATGCAAACGAAAAATAATTTTTTAATTTTTTTTGCACCGTATTAAAGATCTTGATGAGATCTATCAAACAAGATCCGTAGTGGTAGGCAAATTATTTGCGTAAACACATTATTTTTGAACTTGAAATTGCCTTCTTAAAAAATAAACAACTTATTTCGTTTGCGGAACGGAGCCTAAATCTAAGATGGGCTAAAGGAGTGAAACCAATGCACCCACGTTAATTAATTTAAGCACCCCCCATTCTAATGGAACAACACATCACAAGTCTACCAATTAAAGAGCTATAATTATAGAAGCTATAAACGACAAAATGCCTCTAAATTTTATAAAGTTGGGCCCGTGCTTTTGAATATTTTCAGTCCTTTCAATTATCACCCCCGCAAATTAGTCTAGTTTTTCTGCAGGTTGGGACGACCAACAGAACAGTACACTGCACCTACTATCAAGCTCTGCCAAATTTATATTATTGCCAAAGCTAGGGGGGACCGACAAAAAGATTTAACGATATGTATTGACAATTATCATTTTATTTTTCGATTCAAACAAGTTCGAGACTTCATCCTGATTTTAATCTCCCACGGACCGAAGCTATATGGAGTATATGAAGTAACCTTTGAGTTGTTTTGTTTTCTTCTCGTCTCTTCAGATCGTTTGATCCGTGTGATAGTTTTGTCTCTCACCTTCTCGAGAGCTGTATATATAGTTTCGTCTTTGGACGGATATTTCGTTTGCAGATCGAGTTCTTTCAAACACGATGTTGCTTCACAATGATATCTACGCCAATAGTGCTCTTACCTTATAGCATGATGTTTTTTTGGCGGGGCAACTCGTGTTGACTTGTCAGATCTGTAGCTTTTGAAAGTGCATTGGTACGTTTGTACTTGGTTGGAATCCATCCGATCGTCCGGATTTTTGTTGTTTTTTTTAGTATCTTTGACTAATATTTTATCTCTTTTGAGACTGATGATTCTAGGTTTGAATCTACAGCAGATAGGGGCAGTGTCATTATTATTAGCGTCAGACATAATGTCTGGATTAGGGTGAATGACATCTACTGCCTCGTGTTTTTCTCATTTTACATTTAGATAATTTGTTCGGTTTTCTCCAAAATATTTTTAAATAAACTCTAACGCGTAAGTGCCGATGTGTTGTTATCAATTTTGTGGAACAAAATATAACGTTGGAAAATCGTAAGATACTGACAAGGAATGCCACCCCGTGTAGGGTGGGCCGAGACTTTACAGAAGTCAACAGAGTCGTCGTTTAGCTCCGGCATTATACTTGGCGTATTACGGACATCTCATTACTCATTAATGAAGAGGTGACGGGCATCTCGCCCAATAATATACCCCATCCCAAGTGAGTACTATTTACGACGCCGTATTTGCCGACTCTGCTTCCGCCCTCCACACACGCGACGTGATTGTCATGGACTTATTCTCTGCTTTCGCATCCAGCTTGCAAAATCCAAGCAATGGAAATTGGACAACTCTTCCCAAAAAAGCAGAAATTTACGAAGGCAATTTCTGAGAACCGCCCAGATGGCGCCCTGCATTGGCTTTCACTCGCGCTTTCACGCGCAAAAAAGGACAGTCCTCTGCCGTGAGTTTCAAAGAAAAACAGGCTTTCTCTGCCACTTGCTGAACTGATGTACATTGCGAAGTAGATTTACGAAAAATAGTGGACCCTCCTCCCTTCCGAAAAATAGTGGACCCTCGCCTTACTACAAAGAAGTGTTCACTGTTGATAAACATAAAATAATAATGTCGTGTGTATTTCTCAAAAAAAAAAAAAAAAACCTATTGTTCCACTGCTCCTAATATTTATGGCAACAACCGAGATATTTTCACCTCAAATTCATGCAAGAGCTGACATCAACAGAATGGAGTAAAAAAAATATAATTCACCTAGTAGTAACGACACATACTTATAATTCAATGGGGTTGTATGCTGTTATTTGCGTTTTAATCTGTCCTTGCATAAAAATGCTTGCTTTTATGTATGAATTTACTGCCTCCTCGTCGTAAAAACAATACTACTCAATTATGAAACATACTCCATGATTTCCGTGTACCAAAACAATTCACAATTTTGAAAGTTGGTGACCTTACTCGACTCATCCATGCATGTATATATGGTTGAATCAAATTCTCAAACGGGTGTGAAGTTAATTTTACAATATCTGCTCGAGCATACAGAGCCTAGCATCTGGTTGTGTACGTTAGTTTTGATTTGAACGCTTAACAAAGTTTTTAAATATGTTCAACTCTAGTCTGGTTACAAGCCGAATCGATTTCGAACGGATTTTAATCAAGCAGAACACGATTAATTTTGAGTAATTTATACGATTTAAAAAATAGGAAAATCTAATTTGGTTATCAAATAAATTGATCTCAGTTACACTTAGAACGAGCGGACATAAACTCAAAATCAGATAACTTACTTTGTTTATTAGTAGCATCTTATTTTAGTAAACTAGAATAGGTACAAGTATGAAGTAGTACTCCCTCCGTCCTAATTTAAATTCCCTCCATAGTTTTCCGTGCATTTTCAAACTTCCAAAAAATATGCTTCTGCATATTACATATTTTTATTTTTCTTACACCAAATTAAAGTGCTCGATTTGAAAATTATCCCACATCAGTGAATTATCTCCTTCAAAACTAGTATATGAGCCTGAGCAGTTTTTCCACTCACTGCCAAGCACTCTAATTGTGTAAAAAAAATAAGAAAAATAATATTAAAGTATATGTTTTTTGGACTTTAAAAATGCACAAAAAATCGTAGAAAATATTTAAATTGGGACGGTGGAAGGAATATTTGTCCATTTTGATTATGACGAAAATATGAGTGGATCCAATTAGGAGTAGTAGAAATCACACGGACGCACATTTATGTTAGTCCAGCAGCATCTCATTATCACCAGCCGCACCCATTAATTTCGAGCCCAAAGGTCGGCATTGAAAAACCAGAACCACCCCCCCCACGTCACTTCCAGAACCTCACAGCCTGGCAGTACACATATCTACTCCTACGCTCCCTCCAGCTGTTCCCCCCTACCCCTCACCATATAAATACCCCACTCTCTCTCTCTCATCACACCATTCACAATTCTCTCTCTTAAGAGAGTTCAAAAACTTTGACCTTCAAAATGGCCTTTACTTACCGATTCACCTCTAACCTCTCACTCCTGCTCCTCTTCTTCTTCTTCGCCACCTCTTTCGCAGCACTCGTGAAAGAACAACCTTTGGTGCTAGAATACCACAAAGGCCCTCTACTCAAAGGCAAGATCACCGTCAACCTCATCTGGTACGGCCAATTCAGCCCCACCCAGCGCTCCATAATCGTCGACTTCATCGAATCGCTCAACTCTCCGGCTTCTCCGCCGCCGCCCTCCGCCGCTTCCTGGTGGCGCACCACCTCGAAATACAAGGGCGGCGCCTCCACCCTCGTCATCGGAAGCCAAGCCCTCGACGAGAGTTACTCAATGGGGAAGTCTCTCAAAACCATGCAGATCACCGCTTTGGCTTCTAAGCCGAACCGGGTCGGATCCATCAACGTCGTCCTGACGGCAAAGGATGTCGCCGTCGACGGGTTCTGCATGAGCCGGTGCGGGACCCACGGGTCGACCCGGGGGAAGACCCGAGTGGCCTACGCTTGGGTAGGGAACCCGGAGACGCAGTGTCCGGGCATGTGCGCATGGCCGTTCCACCAGCCCGTGTACGGCCCGCAAACTCCCCCGTTAGTGGCGCCTAACGGGAACGTCGGGATCGACGGGATGATTATAAATTTAGCTACAGTATTGGCTGGTACTGTTACCAACCCGTACGCCAACGGATATTTTCAGGGACCCGCCACGGCGCCGCTAGAGGCGGTTTCGGCTTGCACCGGGATTTTCGGGTCGGGCGCTTACCCGGGTTACGCGGGCAACGTGCTCGTGGATAAGAGCACGGGCGCGAGTTACAATGCGAATGGGGTGGGCGGGAGGAAGTTCTTGCTGCCGGCCATGTGGGACCCTGAAACGTCTACGTGTAAAACTCTCGTGTGATGTTTTGGCGGGAAAATTATTGGGTGTGGGCATGAGTATGGTTGCAGATATACTCGCGGGTTGGAGATAAATATGGAGGCTTGGGGCAACATCTGGGTTGTCGTTTTAGCGTGACGTGTAAATTGTGCTTGTTTGGAAAATTACTACTACATTGAGGATGTTGTGAAAATTTAAAACAATAAAGCCGACGTACAGTCTTATTGAGTCATTGATCACCTTCGACTATTCCTCTCTTACATATGTTTAGCCCCGATTTTACAACTAATGTATGAAGCCGACACATATGTAAGAGATGAGTGATCGGAGAGGAGTCGGTAAGAGTGTACGTGACATTGTTGAAATTAAAAAATAAAATTACATTTGAGGGGGAATGAATTTTGAATATACTGGGACAAAGAACAAGCTAATCCCATAAAGATAGTGGTGGCACTGCTCTACTTCTATTATTTTATGTTGCTTAGATGCTAAGCACAAGTTAAAAAAGTGAGATTAGTGAGGGCCATATTTGCGACTTTATTGATTTTGATGAATAGGAAAGGAGTATATTAAAAATGTTGCTTCCAAATAAAATAAAATAAAAATGTTGCTAGAGGCGGGGAATCCATAATGGAGGCATTTGGTGGGGTATATTCCATTAGTGTTGCGGCGGTCTAATAATGTTCTACTCCGAATCATTGAAATGGGTCCCTTGTGGAATTCGCTTCTGGATTTCTCTATGTGCTCACTAGACATCTATTTATATTATAAAACTAAGCGGTTTTCAATCAAAATGTCTACACATACAAATATAGATGTATCTATAGCCGTTTGATCGTACATAGTGATAAGGTTATAGTCGTTGGATCAAAGGAATGAAGGTTTCCTAATTTATTAACCTACATTGCTCTCTCTCTCTCTCTCTCTCTCTCTCTCTCACATTAAGGCATTGTATTTCTAATGGATTATGATGTTTATCAATGGATATGTTGCATTATTGTTTATCGTATAGTTGAATTTGTTGGACACGGGTTGGTATATTGCACCCATGTTCAGTATTAATTGCGTGTGGTAATTGTTTGAACCGTATATTGCACGCGAGTTAAATATTAATTTCCGTGTGCTAATTGTTCGAACCGTGCCTCCTGGCACGGGCATATGCTAGTGGATATATATATCTACGCGTTATGAAGTTATATAAGAGTAAAGTCACATAATATGTTTGCAGGTGCAATAGTGTGAACGCGAGCATTAAAGTTTTTTTATTATGATGTTTATCAATGGATATGTTACATTATTGTTTATCGTATAGTTGAATTTGTTGGACACGGGTTGGTATATTGCACCCATGTTCAGTATTAATTGCGTGTGGTAATTGTTTGAACCGTATATTGCACGCGAGTTAAATATTAATTTCCGTGTGCTAATTGTTCGAACCGTGCCTCCTGGCACGGGCATATGCTAGTGGATATATATATCTACGCGTTATGAAGTTATATAAGAGTAAAGTCACATAATATGTTTGCAGGTGCAATAGTGTGAACGCGAGCATTAAAGTTTTTTTAGACACATATTAAACTATTAAAACTGACGTGATCAAAGATTGAGAGCAGAAGCGTGTGACATTTTGAAGAATTGTGACGAGTGTCGTTATAGCTATTCTAGAAGGGGAAAAATCTCACACCCTTTTTATTTGAAGAAGAATGGAAGAAGCAATGAAGCATGTTCCCATTTTTGGCCAGATAAGATCAACTGTAGAATGGAAAAGGCAATCTTGTTCGTTTGGGATACTCAGAATCACTGCGCACGGTCTCCAATAATTTTTTTTTTCCTCTATTTATTTGTTATACTTTAAAACCTCCCTTAAAATCAAAACCAAACAGGGTCGGTACCAATTGTAAGGAGCAAATATGACCCCTTCGTCCTTTTATTTCCAAAAGAGTTCCAACTGTTTGTTGATGGCGCATTGGGCTGGAACGGAGCTGATTTTACAAGAGGCCATTAAACAGGAGACATAAAGAAAGGTCTTTTGTTGCTTTGGACTTTTGTTTAGTGGCTTTGTTTTGCGAGCAATTTCCTGGCCGGTCCTGTCTAGGTAAAGTTGGCCCTGGCCCAAAGAAATTCATACCCAAGAGGCCTCTTCATTATTTTGTTAACAAAATAATCAAAAAAAAAGTTATTTGAGAGAGACATCCACCACCACCACCACCACGCCACCGCATCATCACCACCACCACGCCGCCACCACCACCACCCCACCACCACCACCATCGCCACAACGCCGCCGCGCCACCACCACCATTACGTCACCACCACCACCATGGCACCGCCGCCACAACGCCGCCGCCGCCGCCACCACCATTACTCCGTCACCACCACCATCATCGCCACCACCACGCCATCACCACCGCCATCATCACCACCACAACGCCGCCGCCGCCACCATAACGCCACCATTGTTCACCGCCACCACCACTTCACCATTAACACTGTTAATTGTGGTAGTGGCGGCGGCGTGGTGATGGTGATGATGGTGAAGTGGTAGTGGGGCAAGGTCGTGATGGTGGTGGCGGCGACGTGGTAGGTGGTGGCTCTGCTTGTGGTGGTGGTGGTGGTGGTGATTTTTATTTAAATTCACACTCCAATTAATAGTGTTAATTTTCGTCTAAATTCACACTCCAATTAACAGTGTTTTTATCCGGATTAACAGTGTTAATCTGCCACGATTAACAGTGTTAATTTTTATCTAAATTTACATCTCAATTAACAGTGTTAATATCAGGATGAACAGAGTTAATATCAGGATTAACAGAGTTAATATCAGGATTAACAGTGTTAATTATGGCGGCGGCGATGATGATGGTGGTCATAATGGTGGCGGCGTTGTGTTAGTGGTGACTGCGGCGGCGGTGGTGATTTTTGTCTAAATTCACACCCCAATTAACAGTGTTAATACCTGAATTAATAATGTTAATCCGCCACTATTAACAGTGTAAATACCAAGATTAACAATGTTAATACCCGGATTAACACTATTAATTGTAGTGGTGGTGGCATGGTGGTAGCGGTGGTGGTGGTGGTGATGATGATGGTGGAGTGGTGGTGGTGGTTGATGCGCCAATTCGGTAGTTGTTGAAGTTTACCAAACGAACGTCAAATTCAATTATTTATAAACCGGACAATGACTAATGATTTGTATAGTATAGCGAGAAAGTCCGAGTCGATCCACAGGGAGCTCGAATATAGCTTAATCAGATTTGTAGATGTAAGGGTTTTCGGCATTAAGACGGCTAACTTTTGGTTTTGCTTTGAAAGGTGATAAACACTTATAAAAAGGGCTAGAAAATGAGTTTTAACTAGATTAAACAAGCGGCAAGGTATTGGAGTAATTAACGTCCTTAACTTAAGCCATCTAACCATTCTCAACGAAAACACGGTTGAATCGCACGGCTTAGGCTATCAACCGGAAGATTTAACTATGAAACCATTAAAAGACTAGAAATGAATTATGGAAGATAAGTGAGCTCGTTCGTTCTTTTGGCAAACACGAATCGAGACATTGCTCCGGAACCATGTGAGCAAGCACATGATCACCGGGGATTAACATCGGCAAGTTTTGTTACATAAAAGGCGAACCCTTCACATTTTTCCATACTAAACCTCAAGTATTTAGTTGAGAAAGACAAGATTAACCCAAGTCACGAGGTGTTATTCACCCCGATGCCAAGCCTAATCAATTACTCACACATAGCTAAAAGGCTAGAAATTATGCTAGGAAAGGTAAACATGATTAACCGATGAAAACGGAAATAAATTTGATTTAAAGGAGAATCTAGTCCGTAGCTACAACATTAATGAACGAGAAAACAACAAACGAGAAAAACTTACTAGTGTTCTTGAAGAAATTAGTTAGGAAAGCTTGAAAGACATTAATAGAGTTCTTGAAGGAAAAAGACTAACCTAAAACTAACTACTCTTCCTAGGAGAGATGAGAGAGGAGAGGGATATTTATACAAAAACCAACTTCCTCCCTCAAAATATCTCAAAAGATTACTACAAGTAGCAAGTTTCCAAATATGAAAGGTTGAAAAATTGTAAAAAGCTGTCAGTAAGCAATCTGTATGGATACAACCAAAACGGTTGTATGGATACCGAGCTGTTAAGCCTGTGTTGGGAATGCCCCGTAGAGGAGCTGTATGGATACAACCAAAACAGTTGTATGGATACGCTGTTCTCTGAACAAAAGATAAGGCCACCGTATGGATACAACCAAAATGGTTGTATGGATACAGTCCTGCTAACTGCAGAATTGGCCTTGAGCTTCAAAACTTGGTACCCGATGCTTTCGAACTTCACCCGATGCTTCGTAACTTGATCATTGGAGAACGGTGGCACTCCGCCACTTGGCCTTGGAAGCTCGGACTCCCCCGAGGCATGTTCATGGTGTCAAAATCACCCTTGATAGGACATAAAACCTAAAACATCCTCAAATGAACCTTACGTGCAAAATCATAATAACAGCTAAACAAACGCAGATTAAAACAACATAAAACGGGACTAAGTACACCAAATATCTACAATCTTGGGTGCTTATCACACCCCCCAACTTGAACGTTGCTAGTCCCTAGCAACCAAAACCAAAACATATATAACTAAGCTATGCAATCTCCTCGAGATCCAAGATACAAAAACTATGCTCAACTACTACAACTAGGCAAGAGTCCAAAACACCCCTTCAAATCTGATCAAGTGCAATCCACGCACAAGCATGCCATGAACTAGGATGAACAAACTTGCTATATTAGAACAATCAAGTATGCATGCACCACAACGAGTTTCGACTCCAAAACTCACAAGGATACACTCTTATTCGACTTTTCACACTTTAAGATACTAGATACATCCCATGACAAGCGCTAGTGAGTAAATGCAATAGCCAGAGACAAAAAGCTATGCATACTATCAAAAGAGCGCTTAGAATGAAAGGAAAGCGAATTATTGACAAGTATGAAAAGACTAGGAATAAATCAACTTAAGTAATAAAAGATATCGACCATGCATCAAACGGAGTTAATTAGCGTACAAAAGATCAACGGAGGACTTTATTAGCTTATAACGACCTTAGATACAAATAGAAAGAGACTACAAAAATGTAGTGGACATATACTTGCATGGTTCATCTACCCTTGGCCACTACCGACCCTAACTACCTAAGGCATGGCCACATATCGGCCAAAGAACAAACAAAATTACGAAGAATAAAGAAAAACTACTACCACCAACTCTACCACACGTAGACGTCATCCTCATCCGGCTCTTCTAGTATTGAGCATCAAGCTCTCCCTTGTCGTCGGACTCTTTCTTATTCGAAATGTATGCTAGCCCGGAGGTCTAACCAATTCCCTCATCATAGTATTCAACTCTCTTTTGAATATGCTTTTGCTTCATAGCATTCCTTTAATCTTCTTTTCTTTGAAGAATAGGGTCATTTGAAGTGAGATTTATAGTGAGAGAAATTGGAGCCAAATTTGAAGGCTTTAGAGAGGGAGATGAAAATTTGGAGCTTTAGCATTTGTAGTGGGAGAGGGACGATAAGGAATCACGTATCGATTTTTCGCCTTTTTACATCGCAACCATTTCTATCATACTCACACCACCTCCAAACTGTCACACCCCACCCCGAGCCAGCACTCAAATGAGTCCAAACCGACGTGAGGGTGCAACTACAACCACCAAACCAAACCTGAACTCAAGTTCTAGCAATTAATTAATTTAATCAAAAGTCATTTTATTGATAACGCAAAACTTATCGTTCTTACAAACACAGCGGAAGTCTTAAGAAACGTTAAACTATACAGATATTAACATAGGTTGTAACTACATCTCTATCTACAATATCTCGCCAAAAATTCGTCAAGCCTCCTCGACATGCTACCCTAAGCGAGGGTACAGCCACAAGACGATCAGCAGTGGATATCTACAACGCCTGGAAAACTGGATTCCAGAATGGAATCCGGGAGTGTTTATGAGACATAGATGCAATTCCATATTAAAGATACAGCCAAAGATGATCTCTACTTGCTAACCAAGCAATTTAAAAGCAACACCGGGCACACAGCCAATAATTTAAGGCATAAGCCTTTGGCATTAAGCCAATCACCGGGCACACAACCAATAACTTAAGGCATAAAAGCCTTTTGGCATAAAGCCAATCACCGGGCACACAGCCAACAGTTCAATTCAATATAGAACAACATCTATGAATCAAACACTCACCTTGTACTCCAAAAGAAAGTACAACTATGGTTTCGGTGCTCCTTGATTCACCGACTCGTCACCTATCCACAAGCCAAACATTTTAGTATATAAATACTTGAAAGGCTTGACAAATGCATTAACAATATCCTGCATTAACTCAACTACATAACAAATACCGAACAAAAGTATATTCACCAATTCGTATTCCAAGGCCAAAGATCTCAGAACTCACTATTTAGCAGAACCATTGCTCGTATTTTGGCCATAACTCTCTATGGGTTCGAAAGAATACTACAAGCAGCCCACCACTAGCAAGAAAACTTCTAGTACATCAATCTAGATATAAATTTTACCCTAATCGCAGTCCGTATAGCCAAGATACGCTCAACTGAAGTTACACATCTAAAGCAGCAGTCACAGTTTCCAGCAAAACAGGCTGCGATCGAAAGCTCATAAAAAATCATATACTCAATAATTTTCAATAATTCCAACACCAAAGCATCACCAATTGATCAAGGTTTAAGACTCATGAGAGCCCATAGTCATTAAGTACATTTAACAATGATAAAACTGATGAAGAACATAACTCCAAAATCTGTCCAGATTCCCAGAATAACAAACCACCAACTTCGGAACCAAAACTGATTTTGCTCAGACCAAACTAAGGCACAACCCTTACAAAATCAGAAAGATATACGAGTCTAGTTTCAGAATCAAGAAACGGTTCGCAAAATAGACACCCGAGCAAGAAGTTATGCCCGTTTTCCAACACGTGTCTGTGCTGCCAGCACAGACGCGAACCAGATACCAGCTCGGTTCGCGATTTTTATCTTTTTCCATACTACTCGAAAAATTCTAAAATTTTTACAGCATAAACTAAACTCACAGAGGCATCTACGGTAAAATTATCAGAAAATAACATGATCGGCACGATGATGAGAAAAATTCGTCAAAACAAGACAGTTTATCAACTTGTTCAAACACAATTATGCATGTTCATCATATACACGAATTTTCTGGAATGAAAACTCAATTCCAACCTCAAAAATCCTCTACCATGGCTTCAATTCAGTGCATAAAAGATGTAGAACAAGAACCCTAGCATGGAAAACATGAATTCAACACCTAATAAGATGAAATTACCTAAGAAGCTCCAATACAACCTAGCCTAACTCCCCTTCTTTCTTTCTTTCCTTCTTTCTTCTTCTTCTTCTCCACGGTTTCCCCTCCTCTCTCTCTCTCTCTCTCTCTCTCTCCCTCTCTCTATCTAACGTACAAGAAAACCTCTGATGGGTTTTCTTTTTTTTTTTTTTCAAAGAAACACACACCTCAGCACACACATGGCACACATGCACAATGTTAAAAAAATATTACACCTTAGCCCTTTAAGTTATTGAATGTAACATTAAAACACCTTAAAATATAAAGGGTGTTACACAAACCATCTTGAATCTTTGAAAACTTTTGACATACAACCCTCCAAACATCCGGTTACCTAGGTTTGAACAATGGAAGAGACTCGGACTATGGTTCAAAATAAGGACGAGGTGACTCTTATGTGGTTTAATCATACAAAAATGCCTTGAATCATTTTCTAAGTACGCCAATAACTCCAACAAGATGTAAGAAAGATATATACACTACTCAAGCATGAACAAAATATGTTATTTATGCAAGTGCGGGAAATGAAAGCAAAAAGCATGGGATGCTTAAGAAATGAAGCTCTACTCTAGCTATGCACACTACTTGACTTGACTTTTAGGCTCAACTTGTTCATCAATGTTCATGTATATGCATGTGACATGGATTAAAACACATAACAAAATTTGACGGGATACATGACTCTTGCCATGTTGACACAATTGAGCATAATTAAAGTATCTAGTTAGCAAAATCCCTACTAACAAGGGAAGATTGCACAAAAAAAAAATTGAAAATTCTACCAAAAGCAAAAAAAATGAGACAAGTCTCATGAACATATATATAACATATACATCCCGCCCCCCAACTTAAACGATGCTATGTCCTCATAGCATGGAGAACAACAATATAGAGAAGGGAAAGAACAAAAGATTGTATCTCCGGGGTGGAATGTCAACCACCTTATACCTCGACCAAGTTGGAGGCTTTCTTGTCATTGCTTCCCTTCGTCATTGAACTGCGTTCAAGGCTCACTCTTTTGGCTCCTCCATCGGAACTATAGCTAGTCACACAAGGTCATCACCGGGGGCTTTCTTGGTCTTACAACCGCGACACGTAGCCGCACCCATGCTTAGGGCTCATGAATGCCTCACTCACCCTAGCTTTTAGACCTAAACCACCAAGGCTGGTGTGGTAGCATGCTCACCCTGCAAAAGACTTAAGAACCAACTACCTACTAAGAAGCAAATGGCATTAGTATCGCCCGGCTCGTGTTATCCGGGCTCAAAAGTAACCGAAAGTAAAACACAACCAAATCTTCACGCGATTACACGGGTACTACTTTTCTTCCCATTTTCTAAGCGAGAAACGGGTGGCTATACCGGACCATCAAAAGAGGAAAAGAAAAGAGAAAGAAAAAGAAAGAGGTTATGTACATGCAGCCAAACGCGGGCT
Organism: Rhododendron molle; assembly: GCA_025413875.1. Classification (NCBI taxonomy): domain Eukaryota; kingdom Viridiplantae; phylum Streptophyta; class Magnoliopsida; order Ericales; family Ericaceae; genus Rhododendron; species Rhododendron molle. The sequence continues at coordinate 45,504,332 of CM046398.1, forward strand.
CCGAACATTTAACATGTCAACAAAGATTAATACCATGAACATAGCACTCCACACTACACGCTTTGCCAAAAATTGAACTCGGCCATTCCACAAGAAAAGATATTTAGAGTAAAGCATTTGCCGAAGTCGTGTCATAAACTGAAATTCTACCAAGTGCATATGCCAAACTAAATCAATTTTTATGTTGATAAATTCTACTATAAGAAGATTGTAAACCAAGTCAACATCATCAACACTAAGAAAATCAATTAGTTCTATGATTGGCAACTTCTCAAGAATAGGCTCACATGCATCATGTTTTTCTAACAAAGAGTGTAAGGATTCTACCTTGCCATCCATGTCCTTAGCGGTGTGAAGATCATGGCACGGAGAATTCAAAGAGACAATTGTAGCTCCCATGGGCTCCAACTCTTCAAAGATTGGTTTAGACACATCCTGTTTAGACAACAACGAATACAAGTAATCCACTTCAGCATCCATTTCCTTAGAGGTGAGAGGTTTTGCCAATGGATCGTCATAGTAGACGCCCGATGAGTCAAGCATGTTCATCTCGTGAGCAAGGAGTAATTCCTCCGGGGAAGTATCAAGATACGGGAGATCAGAAAAGACAACCGTAGCGGTGAGGCATTTCTCCCCTGGATCATCACTACGAGGGGGATCCATAAGAGGAGAACTTTGGACCTCAGCTTCATCAATAGGCTCATCACTCCATGCAGACTCTGAGAAGCTGTCACAATCTAAACTAACCTTTTCAACAAAGTTATGTGGCTCAATTCCCTCTTCCATGGCATTCAAGTTGGACTCTTGACAACGTTTAACAAAAATCCGAGATTGCAAAATTGCGGCCAAACGATCAAAGAAATCTAAGGCTTGAGCGGGTTCTTTTTCAAAAAGTTTGCCATCGCACATCTTGGCTAAAAATCATTGACTCGTTGGAGAAAGTCCATCATAAAAATAATTAGCAATTTAAAAATTTTCAAAGCCATGATGCGGGACCGCAATGAGCAAATCTTTGTATCTTCCCCAACACGCATAAAATGACTCATTCACTTTTTCGACAAAAGTTTGAATTTGGTTCTTGAGATCAAACCAATTGGATGGTAATACGACTTTTAAAAACATTGGCGTCATGAGTGGCTATGCAAGGGGGTGTGAAAATTTGATTAGGACAAAGGTACTCCCGCAAAGTGGTGTGGTGTGTGATAATTGGAGTGGGACAAAGGTAGTTCCGCAAAGTAGTGTGGCGTGTGATAATTGGAGTGGGACAACAAAGGTAGTCCTGCAAAGTCGTGGGAGGTGTTTCCCAATTTGCTGCCGCCATTCTATTAGATATATAAGACGTACAATAAACATGCTAGATGGGCTATGCCGCCACCTCTCTTTAAACAGTTCCGTGGGGTTAAGCCACCGCCACGCTATATAATAAAAACAGTAAAAAGGCAATTGATGCTCAAATTAGCTTCGTTACACCTCAAGTCGAATTGGTGGCTCAGTTAGAGGTATCTGCTAAGTTGAGTTCAAATTACACAAATGAAAAATAAACGGAGTACTTACAGTGGTTTGTCGAACCTCCAAATAAGCTATAATAAGAATTCCCTGGCAACATCGCCAAAATTTGATGCGCCCATTCGGTAGTCGTTGAAGTTTACCAAACGAACGTCAAATTCAATTATTTATAAACCGGACAATGACTAATGATTTGCATAGTATAGCGAGAAAGTCCGAGTCGATCCACAGGGAGCTCGAATATAGCTTAATCGGATTTGTAGATGTAAGGGTTTTCGGCGTTAAGACGACTAACCTTTGGTTTTGCTTTGAAAGGTGATAAACACTTATAAAAAGGGCTAGAAAATGAGTTTTAACTAGATTAAACAAGCGGCAAGGCATTGGAGTAATTAACGCCCGTAACTTAAGCCATCTAACCATTCTCAACGAAAACACGGTTGAATCGCACGGTTTAGGCTATCAACTGGAAGATTTAGCTATGAAACCATTAAAAAACTAGAAATGAAGTATGGAAGATAAATGAGCTCTTTCGTTCTTTTGGCAAACACGAATCGAGACATTGCTCTGGAACCATGTGAGCAAGCACATGATCAACGGAGATTAACATCGGCAAGTTTTGTTACATAAAAGGCGAACCCTTTACATTTTCCATACCAAACCTCAAGTATTTAGTTGAGAAAGACAAGATTAACCCAAGTCATGAGGTGTTATTCACCCCGATGCCAAGCCTAATCAATTACTCACACATAGCTAAAAGACTAGAAATTATGCTAGGAAAGGTAAACATGATTAACCGATGAAAACGGAAATAAATTTGATTTAAAGGAGAATCTAGTCCGTAGCTACAACATTAATGAACGAGAAAACAACAAACGAGAAAAACTTACTAGTGTTCTTGAAGAAATTAGTTAGGAAAGCTTGAAAGACATTAATAGAGTTCTTGAAGGAAAAAGACTAACCTAAAACTAACTACTCTTCCTAGGAGAGAGGAGAGAGGAGAGGGATATTTATACAAAAACCAACTTTCTCCCTCAAAATATCTCAAAAGGTTACTACAAGTAGCAAGTTTCCAAATATGGAAGGTTGAAAAATTGTAAAAAGCTGTCAGTAAGTAATTTATATGGATACAACCAAAACGGTTATATGGATACCGAGCTGTTAAGCCTGTGTTGGGAATGCCCCGTAGAGGAGCTGTATGGATACAACCAAAACGATTGTATGGATACGCTGTTCTCTGAACAAAAGATAAGGCCACCGTATGGATACAACCAAAATGGTTGTATGGATACAGTCCTGCTAACTGCAGAATTGGCCTTGAGCTTCAAAACTTGGTACCCGATGCTTTCAAACTTCACCCGATGCTTCGTAACTTGATCATTGGAGAATGGTGGCACTCCGCCACTTGGCCTTGGAAGCTCGGACTCCCCTGAGGCATGTTCATGGCGTCAAAATCACCCTTGATAGGGCATAAAACCTGAAACATCCTCAAACGAACCTTACGTGCAAAATCATAATAACAGCTAAACAAACGCAGATTAAAACAACATAAAACGGGACTAAGCGCACCAAATATCTACAATCTTGGGTGCTTATCAGTGGTCATTGTGGTGGCGGTGATGGTGGTGGCAGCGTGACGGTGCGCTGGTTGTGGTGGTGGTAATTGTGGTGGCGGTGGCGGCGGCATGGTGGTGGCGGTGGTGGTGGTGGTGGTGATGATAGTGGAGTGGTGGTTGTCATTGTGGTGGCGGTGATGGTGGTGGTGGAGTTGTGGTGGTGGTGGAGTTGTAGTGGTGGTGGTGGTGGCAGCGGCGTGACGGCGGTGGTGGTGGTGGCGGTGGCGCTGGTTGTGGTGGTGGTTATGGTAATTATGGTGGTGGTGGCGTCGGCGGCATGGTGGTGGTGGTGGTGGTGGTGATGATGGTAAAGTGGTGGTGGTTGTCATTGTGGTGGCGGTGATGGTGGTGGGCCGGTGGCGGAGCTGTGGTGGTGGTGGTGGCGGCGGCGTGACGGCGGCGGTGGTGGTGGAGTGGTGATGGTGGTGGTGTTGGTGGTAGTGGTGGTGTAGGAGGTTGAATGGGTTCATTTGTTTTTAAACGGGGGTAAAAATGTAAAATACACTCCACAGGATTTATTAGGAATTGCACTCTATAGAAAAAGGATCTAGTGGATTATGAAATTGAAAAATAGGACCGGCCCAGAATTAACTCTTGTTTTACAGACCTTTTGCTTCAGTTTGGATACTTTCTCAGCATGTCCTTGATGGGTATTAATTATCAAAACACATCATGGACGGCCATTTTCCTTGCTCATTGTGGCTTCAATCTGCTTCTTGCAATTAAACTCATCTTCCCATCTCTCCATCTAGTGATGTTCTTGTATTTTCAACCAAGGAAAGGACAAGGCACAGTGGACAAATTATTTGAAGAAAGGAATATTGTGCTACGTACTATGTTTTCAAAGCCGAGTTTTGATATTTGTCTAAGCTAGATTTTTTTTTTTTTAAGAAAAAATTGTGCTTTCTTGTGGGTATTTTCCTGAAAGTTTCGATTAAATGTTTGTGACACAAATAGAAACAAAATTGTGTACCAATCGTTCCCACAGAAACCCAGAACTTATACAGAACATGAGCCAAACAAGGCCTAAAATACCATAATTTATTTGAAGGAGTTTGAAAGCTTCGAGTGATTGAACCTTTTTGGTAAGATAATATTGTTGGGAAATTTGTTTTAGCTTTCTCAGAAAGCAAAGAACAATTTATCTACGAGGTGAAAAAAAGGTGGTGGAGGTATGATACCTAGTAAAGTGATGGTGATGGTGGTGATGGCGGTAATCAAGTGGTGGTGGAGGTGTGGTGATAGTTGTGATTAATTATGGTGGAGGTGGTGGTAGAAGTAATGAGATGGTGGTTGTGTGGTTTGGTGGTGGTAGTAGTTGCAGTGTGGTTGTGAAGTGAAGGTGGTGTGGATTGGTGGCAGAGGTGAAATGATGACGTTGGAGGAATTGTGGTTTTAGTAGTGGTGAAATGATGGTAAACGGTGGTGGTAGAGGGGTAGAAATGGTGGTGGTAGGGTAGATATTGGGATGGTCGGGGTGGGGGTGAAGTTTTAGGTGTTATAATAATAATGTGTTGCGTTGTCACGATAAATAGAGTGTTGTAGTTATAATCAAGGCAAAACGTGTAACCTTCACCTAGACAGGGAGTAATTATAAATATTTAGCACTAGATTTATTGGGTAGTAGTAATAAGTAAGAAAAACTACACTAAGTGATGAATTATGTTAACCTAGTTCTTTAATTGATCTTAGCTTCATAGATTTAGATAATTCCCTTTGTTATCACCTTTGCAATCCAACTATCAACCGAGGAGTTTACCATGCTGGGATTACAATTTTAGTGGAATTGCGGGCCTTCAAGCAATTTCTTATAAATTTAGTTTTGGGAAAATGACGGCCAAGGACGCGTTTGATAATTAATATCCACCAAGGACAAGCTACGAACATTTGTTAATGCTGAAAATGTCCTTGGCGGGTATTAATTATCAAAACACGTCCTGGGCCGTCATTTTCCTTTTAGTTTTCAAAGAAATGATTTTCATAATATTTATCTTGAGATACTTTTACAAGAAAAATGTGTGGGGCTAATTAAAAGATTGTGAAGGTTGTTTTGAATTTGGTTCAATTGTTCTTGGACTTGAAATGGAGGTAGGCTAGGTCCAATCGAGCCCAAGTAGCCCAATTTCTGACCCAAAATCTAACATTACGGCCATGACATACGACTTTCGGGCTATATGGTTCAAAAGTTGCGTCGTGATAAAACACTTTGCGTCCAGGTTGTTAAAGTTTGCGGTTGATATCTCCGGATAAAAAACCGTCTACACTCTTCCTTCCTCATCCTCTCTCCTCTTCACTTCTCCCATCATCCTCCACCTCTCCCGCTCCCACGCCCCACCCCTGGGAAGTTCTAGGCAGTAGGCAGTAGTCGATCGACCTAAGGGTAGCTGGGACCCGTGCAGAGCTGTTTAACCGATGACTAGAGGGGTCAGACGGGGTGGTCCTACATCGCTTGGTGAAGTGTAAACTGCGTGCTATAAAATAATAAGTAATATTTAGATCGTCATCCTATCTTGTACAAAACCTTTTAAAGTCGTGACGGCATTAAAACCCATTAAAACTTCACAATTAAACGTGCTCGTCCTGGGATAATAATATTGTACAGCTAGGGAGCGGGTCCTTACACTCTCTCCCTCTCTATCTCCTCCTCCACCTCGACTCAGAGCCAGTGCGGTAGAGAAGAAGAACGTCCCATAATGACTATTTGGCGAAGAGACTTCAAAGTTGAAGAAATCCTCATTCGACAGATTCTCGGTAAAGCTTCCTTCTTTCCATTTCTGAAAATTCTATACGTACATGAGTGTGAGTGGACTGTTAATTTGGGTCTTTTTTGCTTCTTTTTGGGCTCAGATGAATTTCTTGAAGGAAAATTGTGGGTCTTTGGTTTTCCAGGAAAGCCCCGTTCAACAGATTATCTGTAGAAATTTAAATTCAACAATATGTGAAGAATGTTAAATTCAGCAATTCTTTGTCTTGGAAAACATTTTCCATCGAAACAAACGGAGCATTCTCCTTGCTTCACCCTACCTTTTAGGTGCATAACTGTACATGCAGATAATATATTGGCCATGTAGCATGCCCCACTTATGTGTCAGGGCCGAAGCCAAGGTTTCATTACGTGCTACCACGCTTGTATTCAAGCACCGATCGAGCAAGAAACTCAAATACTTATCCATTGAACTGACCAATTGGTGGTGTTGCTTCACCCCGGATGCATGCTGTACTTAATTCCTTCGTCTTCTCTTTGAAAGTTCTTGAATTTTCAAAAGATAGTAAAACGAGGGACAACGAGATAGAGTACCAATAAACGTCCAAGATCAATCCCAGGACTAACTATGTAAGATTACGAAGTACAACTAATTTTAGTGACAACATAGTTTAATTTATACAGCAGTACAATAAACGCCGAAGACGAACAAGTGAGACAGTCGATTAATTCATGTGGATTGGAGTGGCAATTGGATTCTCTATCACTTGTTTGTTTTCGGCCCAGGTTTCGCAGACATGAATTTGCTAATGCCAGGCTTCACATTTTCCACAATCTTGATTTATCACCCAAAAAAGGACCCTATAAATTACCACCATACCAAACAATATCCCCAGATCACGCCCATTCTCCCTGTTTGGTTACTCCGAAAAGTACGTCCTTGCCATTACCGCTTGGATTCCTGCACCTGTGATTATGCGCATGAGGAAATTGGGCACAATGCTTGCAACGATCATCATTAGGCTTTCTACAAGCATCATGGAGACGAATAGCGCTGAATCAAAGTACAGGAAGTGTTCGAATGAGAGTATGTTCTCTCCACCTCTGGTGGAAATCATGGGATTTCCACCACTGCCTATGGGTCCTGTAAAATTTTTTTTTTCTTCTAATCTGAACCGTTCATCTTGTAGGATACATAGAGTAGTACATCCATGACAAAAATCAGTTTGATTGGATATCGATAGATATATCAAAAATTGAATTTTGGTTTGCAGAATGGATGGTCATAGATTTTGAAGTTAAACTATCCATGACTGTCCATTTCCTAAATCAAAAGTAGATTTTTAATATATCTATTGACGTCCGATAAATCTCAATTTTTGCGTGGATATACTATTCTACGGACCCTACAAAATAGACGGTTCAGATTATAACAAAAGATGTCTTGTGGAGCCCATAATGGGCCGTGGTGGAAAACCCTTGGTTTCCACCACTGGTGGAAATAATTTTATCTCGTGTTCGAATAGTAATAAGAAACACAGGTACACAAGAGAATCACCTAGAAGTAGCAGAGTGGCCTTCCCAGGTACAAACACCTGAACCACTATTATCTCTCCTTGCCAAAGAATGAGTCATCCCATTCCTGCTTCTACTCCTACTCGCAAACATAAACTCACACTGATTAAAATCCAAACACCCATAGCAGCGAGGCAGACAAACGTATCGATATGATTAGTCATTGGACCGCCACCACCATCGTCTTCCTTCGTCAGGGAAAGACACGGAGATTAATGATCATGGACAAAAGATTAACTCATGTGATTTACCAGGGGAAAAAAAAAAGATCAACTCATGTGAACTGCAGTAGCAGTTGGATTCTCCATCACTTGAGTCATCTGTTGAGGCTTCACAGAAATGAATTTGCTAATGGCAGGCTTCACTTTTTCAACAGTCTTGATTATAACCAAAAACAGGACCCGGTAAACCACCACCATTCCCAACAATATCCCAAGATCAACCCACTTGGAATACCCCATTTCCACTTGAAATTCATCTCTCAAAATTTCTTCACCGCTGATGATCGCATCCAATCCCCCTGTTTGGTCACTAGAAAAATACAATCCTTCATAATCGTTCTTGTACGGTCCCTGATACGCGTACTTGTGGAACGCGATGTAGTACACAGGGTATTTCCACAACAGCTTGGGGAGATCATTTGGCAACCGAAAGAACCCGGATCCTAACATCATTAACCCTTGAATTCCTCCACCTGCGATTATGCCCATGAGGAAGTTTGGCACGATGCTCGCAACGGTCATCATTAGGCTCTCGACCAGCATCATGCAGGTGAATAACACCAAATCGAAGTACGCAAAGTGTTCAAATCCTCTTTGGAGTCCGGTTAGGTAATAGGCTAGTGCTCCGGAAATTAGTGAGATCAGGAGCAAATATGGCACAGAAGAGAGTGTGTTGCCTATGACAAATGCAGTGGTGCCATAGTGACCATTCCCTTGTTCGGTTGTGGGTTTTGAGTAGTGTTTTTGAATAAAGGTAGAGAGAGAAATGAGAGTAATGATTGTGGAGAGAGGTAAAAAGTAGAAAGAGATAGAGTGAAAAATGAGAGTAATGATTGAAAAATTAGAGCGAGAAAAAATAGAAAAATTTCTTTTTCTAAAATTTTGGGTTTGGAATTCTAAACCGAACAACTTTCCACTTCAAAAACCTGGATAGATTTGGTGAAAGTTTATAAGTAACAAGAAAAAGATACAGAATTCGTGCACATGACACTCCCAAGGCATAGGGGCTACTGGCCACAGAACTATGGGCTTACACCGTTTGAGTTTTCTTTTAGTTTTTACTAGAGCAGTGGCAAAACTTAGTTGAAAATAAGGTCGCGACATGCATGACATTCAACTAATTTTGAACCATACATTACTATTACAACTACGTAAGAGAGGGGATCGCAATCTTTTCCTACCTTCATATCTTCCACGAACGAGGGGAAGCCACCAATTGCCATGAAAGTAAGGAATGAAGCTATAAACATGAGGAGTGCACCTCTGGGCTGAAAATAATCACAACCATAATTATCAATATTGCCTTTCTTGTTTGCACAAATCTGTAAAAGATGGAATCCCACATCTATTTGTTGCATCCAAACATATGTGGATTCTTTACCTCTCCAATAATGACATATACACATCGAATTTTCGTTGAAAAGCTTCTACATTGCATAAGTTCTGATAGCGCGTCTTTTTAGCAACGAATGCTATCCTACCTTCACAATAGTAAGTGTTCACTTTTTCAAAAAAGAAAAAAATGGTGAAATTGTTTTGCTCCTCGGTTTCTTACTTGGATTGAACTGTAACTTGTGCCAACGTCATAATAAAGAGTTCCCAAACTGACAGCCAAAGTGACATAGATTGCTAGGCGCAGCCAGTAATAACCAACATCGCGAGACATGTTGACAGAAGACCTTTTGGTGAGAACAAGGCATTGAGTAAAGAAGCTAGCATGGCTCCTGCTCGTCTCAAGTGATCCACCTCCCTGAAACACTCAGGAACAGTTGCCGGTACATTATGTCATCAGATTTCAAAAATGATAAATTCCAAGTTTTACTTATTTCCTGAGTTACCTTTCTGCATATGTCAGAAACTTGTCTTTTAACTCTTTGATGGCTATCAGATGAGTTATAGGATGTTACGAGAATGTTGATCACTTCCTCTTTCGCCACCTTTCCTGTAGATCCGTGCTCTATGTCCTGTTAAAAATGTTCAATCTTATCTAAGTATGAAGTTTTTTCGGTAATTAAACCATTTATTAGAAAGATCAAACACTAAGTATGAAGTTGAATGCATCGAAGCGAAGGTGCAGTTCAATAAGGTTGTTACCTCGTTAAAATCTGTGTTTATCATTCTAAGGAATTGATCAGATGGATTCCGAAGAGTTGGGTAAATGAAGCCGTTTGATGTGAAAAACTTCAACGAATCAAAATCACGAATGAATGAATTAGTCGCTACACAAACTTTTTTAATGAAAACACTTCCAGGATGTATACATGGAATTTCCTTTGCTCTTACCTCATTTGTTGCGCTAGCAGGGCCAAAGTACACCACTCTGCCCAAAGACAAGAGACAAAGGTTGTCGAACAGTTCGAACACTTCACTGCTCGGTTGATGGATGGCCGCGATGATAGTCCTCCCCTCTCTTTGCTCTAGTTGGGTGATTCTACTCATGACATAGTAGGAAGCTGCACTGTCTAGTCCGCTCGTTGGCTCATCGAGGAAAAGAAGCTTTGGGCGCGTCAGGATCTCAATGCAAATGCTCACCCGCCTCCTTTGGCCCCCGCTGAGGCCCTTGGTGCCCCAGCCTCCAATTCTTGTGTTCATACAATCGTGCAATCCCATTTCTTGTATCGTGATTTCTGCTATCTCCTTTTTCTCGGATTTGGACATGGAGTTCGGGAGCTGAAATTGAGCGGAGTAGTAAACGGCTTCTATGACCGTTAACGTTGCAATCAAGGTTTCATCTTGAGTCACATAAGCCTGATTTGATGACAAACAGAAAAAAGAGTAGTTATTGAAGGGATTGGAGTTCTTAAATAAGTTGAGGGATTTGTATTTATTTTTAATCCTTACCGATGTTCCATAAGCCAGAGCCTGTTTGCGACCATTAATTAGAATATCACCAGTGTGTCTAGTGTTGGCTCCCAATCTCCCTGCAGTTTGTGATATGTTACTAAATATACCAAGAGGAGAAAATCTTGTTTATAGACTCAATCGTGACCGTCCAAAGGTGTTCTGGACGGTCCGGATTTTAATGAAGTTTTACGGCACCTATGTAAATAAATAAATATATCTCATATATGACTAAGTAAATGAGATATACTTATTTACGGAGGTGCTTGATGTTTATAACACCAACCAATTATGGCCACTTTTGGACAGTCACAATTGAGTGCTTGTTTACAGCACCTCCGTGAACAATATTTTCTCATAAGTAAATTCTTTAACGCATAAGTTGTGGCATTTGAAAAAAAAAGGGATTCTGACGTTGGTTTTTATCGGTGCATCGCACAGGAGATACGTGCACTTGTTTGTCAGTATCAGAGTGTATACCATTGACCTGAAAATGGGAAAATAGTACTCGTACCTGCTAAGGCGTCGAGTAGGGTAGTCTTGCCACAGCCGGAAGGGCCCATTACGGCCAAGACCTCACCGGGATGTGCGTAGCCCGTAAGGCCTTGGACAATGCGCTTCCGTCTTCCTTTTATATCTGAAACCGTGACCCATAAATCCTCCCATGTCACAGAAATGCCTCCGTCGTCATTCAATAGAGGTTCAACTCTAATGTCCTCGTGATCTACCATTACTCCATGGAACTCTGGCAATATTGGACTAGTGCTGGTTTCCACCTCCACTGAGTGAATCTTGATTTTCGTCTCGGTATGCGAGTCCGAGGAGTCTAAGTTGATCAGTTGAGAGGCACCCACATTGGGTTCCATGGAGTGTTGAAGTGTGGACATTGTTCTATCATGTGTCCATTCAAGAGAGAAAGAGAGCTGTTGAGGGCATGCAGTGACAAGGGAAGGGAAGAGTACTGTTTATTAATTGACTTGTGCTCTCAGTTATTGAGAAATCTCAGATGCAGACAGACTAGGGAGTTATAGTTGGAGATACAAGTACACCTATTCATGTCCGGTTCTTTATTAGTCGGTGGGTGCGGCAGTGAGATTGATGTGGGGTTGTTCTTCTAAATAAGTCAAGTGGCTTATTTTTTTTGTTTTTATTCAAATTTTTTTCTCTTGTGTTAGTTTTTCGTCAATTTTTTGAGGATTATTGTTTCGTCATGACGAAAGGAATCTAAAAAGTAAAAAATTACGATCAAAACCTAATTTTTTTGAATAAAGACAAAAATAAGCCAATTTTTTAGTCTTTATTTAAAAAATTGGATTTCAATCGTAATTTTTTTACCACTTTTTAAGTTTCTCTCGTCATGACGAAGCAATAATTCCGAAAAAATTGACAAAAAAACTAAATAATTCAAAAGAAAAATTGGATAAGAACAAAAAAAATAAGCCACTTGGCTTATTGAAGAACAACTATTAATCGATGTAAGCGCAATCTGGCCAAACATCGAAGTTATCAAAAAAAATATATGTATATATATATATATACGGGGCGGTTCCGGGAACCCTTAAAAAAACGTCTAAAAAAACTCTCCAAATCTTAATCTCATAGTTTCCAATCAAATTTTGATGATTTGAGCCGCTTAATGTATTCAGAACGTAATTTTAAGGGTACTCACGAGAAATTGGCAAAAAAAAAAAACCGGAAAGGACTTGATTTGAGTAGTTTTTTGTGCCCACTACTTAATTTTGTTTCTGCAAACTTTGTTTATATTGCACTAGTTTTAGGATTTTCCAGGTCGTACTTAGGGCCCGTTTTCACCAATAAAAAATACTAAAAACTTAACTTATTTACCATCTCGTTTTCATTAACAAAAAAGTTGTCAACAAATTTTTTTTATTACAGTAACTATACTCACAAATCCATCAACAATTTATTGACTACTAGTAACACCTAACTTCTCAACCAAAAAAAAAAAAAAAAATCTGTAAATTTTTCACTAGCGCAAAAATGTTTTTTTGTTTGTGTGCTAAAAAGTGGTTATTTCTCAAAATACTTCGATAAAAGTAAAAAAAAAATTTTATTTTTCCGATTTTTTTTGTCGAGACGAATCAATAGCCAACAAAAGTTTGGCGTAAAACTAACATATACGAAAAAAATTCAAATAAGGACAAAATTTTTAAATTTAAATTTAAGTTGAGCTCAAGAAAACAAGTCCTCGTAGATTTTCGAGGGCGACTATTCGCAGCCCCGTATTATCTCCCATAGCCCGTTACATTTTTTTAACTATACTCGACAGTTAGTTACCGAAATTGAGATACATTTTCAGCGTCCAATTACCGAAATATAATATTTTTTTCAACAGCTATTTATCGAAAATGTATGTTCGGCAGTTGTTTACCAAAAGTTGAACATATTTTCGACATGTAGTTACTGAAATATAATCTTATTTTCAACAGCTATCTACCGAAATGTTATATATGATTTTCAACAACTATTTACCGAAATGTAGTGGGCTAATGAAGAAAATACGGGGTGCGAATAGTCGCCTCCCTCCAATTTATGTCTACCACGTTTTTTGTGCAGTGAGCGACAGAAGTCAATTATATTTGGCCCTGTTCTGATTGTACTAAGGTTGGTGCGAAATATAAACTCTCAACAGTAGAATTAATGTAATTTGCAGGAAATCACGTAAAAAAATGCGTTTGGGCCCATTCTGGATTTCACAAAAATTTAGAAAAATATCCATAAATTTTTGAATATAAGCCGTTGATTTTGTCACTTTCTTTTTTGTTAACGTTACTCTCCTCCAAGTATATTTTTGGTGTAAAAATACACTTGCAGGAGAGTGGCGTTAACAAAAAAAGAGAGTGGCAAAATCATTTTCCTTATTTTATGGGGTCATGTAAAAAATCAGCTCCAACAGGTATTGGCTTATTGAAGAACAACCATTAATCGAGGTAAGTGCAATCTGGCCAAACATCGAAGTTATCAAAAAATATATATGCAAAAATGGAATGAAGGACTATCTTCTTAATATATATATACGGGCGGTTCCGGGAACCCTTAAAAAAAGTCTAAAAAAAACTCTCCAAATCTTAATCTCATAATTTCCGATCAAATTTTGATGATGTGAACCGCTCAATGTGTTCAGAACGTGATTTTAAGGATACTCGCGAGAAATTGGCAAAAAAAATAACCGGAAAGGACTTAATTTGAGCAGTTTTTTGTGTCCACTACTTAATTTTGTTTCTGCAAACTTTGTTTATATTGCACTAGTTTTTGGATTTTCCAGGTCGTACTTAGGCCCCGTTTTCACCAATAAAAAATACTAAAAACTTACCTTATTTACCATCTCGTTTCCATTAACAAAAAAGTGTTCAACAATTTTTTTTTGTTAGAGTAACTCTACTCACAAATCCATCAACAATTTATTGACTACTAGAAACACCTAACTTCTCAACCACAAAAAAAAAATCTGTAAATTTTTCACTAGCACAAAAATGTCATTTTTTTTGTTGCTAAAAAGTGGTTATTTTTCAAAATACTTCGATAAAAGTAAAAAAAAAAAGGGGAACTTAATTAGCCATCCATTTTACCCTACTTATTTAGGCATTCATCCTAATGTGTTTAAATACTTATCTTTTCATCCTCAAATTCAATTAAATCCTAAACTACCCTTTCTTTCTCCAAAATTTTCAAATCTTTCTATTTTTTTTAATCTTTTCTAATTATCTCAATTCTCTTTCATCTTTCAAACATTTCTCACCTAATCTTTTGAATTTTTTCTCTCTCCTAATCTTTTGAATTTTTTCTCTCTCCTAATCTTCTCTCCCATATTTTCTTTCCCCTAAAATCTAAAAAGAAAACAGAAAACATGACTCTTACAAAAACGAATGTGTAAGCCGAAAAATATGGCAAAACCTGATCAAGGTAGATGAACAAGACAAGATCAATTAAAAAACACGACAAAATCGAAAAACATGACAAGTTTCGAGAACTATAAGTTTCGATCAAGGTAGATAAACAAAACATGATCAAATAAAAAACATGACAAAAATCAAAAAACATGACAAGTTTTGAGACGTGTAGATTTCAATCGAGGTAGACAAACAAAATATGATCAAATTAAAAATATGACAAAAATCAGTAAACAAGACAAAGTTTGAGAAGCGTAGGTTTCAATCGAGGTAGATGTACAAAACATCATCAATTCACAAATATGACAAAAATTAAAAAACATAATACCTAAAATTGATATTCCGGCAACAGAATCTGGTAACGACAACGATTAAGAGGATGGAAGCATGTGACTCAACCTTAAAACCTCGACCATTCATGACTATTTTGATGTCGTCCACTCTCGTTTCTAAATATCAATGAAACGAAAAATTGATGACGACGGTGCCGTTCCGTGTTCGTCTACAAGATCAATGACTACGATGATACTAACGTCGCCGTTGACTTTTTTTTTTTTTTTTTTAATAACCCGGATGCACCGCCATCGACTTGAAACCCAGATCTGGAGTGGTTCGAACTGGTGGGTCACCGCCGGTGCGGAGTGGGACGAACGGGGTGGGTCGTGGTCGGACCGTCGAACGGGAGTGGGTCGCTGAAACACAAATCCATGGCTTCGATTTGAAACGTGCGTGCACGTGTGGTGGTGGTGATGGGTCAAAGAGGAGTTGTTTTGTTAAGTGTATTATTGCTTTGATTCATGTTGGAATGTATGGGGATTGAGAAAGAAAAGAGCAGTGAGGAAGAGGGAGTAATGGGGGACCCCTTAGAAGATTATGCGTACGTGTTTGAGAGAAGTGAGACTTCGCCGGCTATGTATTCTCCGAGATTTGAGAGAGAGAATGTGATTGGATAGACATTAAATTTGCAGGGAGAGAGAGTTAATTAATGAACAAATTAAATAAGGGCAAAATTGGTCATTCAACCAATTTAAGAATGAGAACATAAGTATTTAAACTCATTAGGATGAGTACCTAAATAAGTTCTCCATATAGGATGCCTATTTAATTTTCTCAAAAAAATATTTATTTTTCCGATTTTTTTTGTCGAGACGAATCAATAGCCAACAAAAGTTTGGCGTAAAACTAATATATAAGAAAAAAATTCAAATAAGTACAAAATTTTTAAATTTAAATTAAGTTTAAGTTGAGCTCAAGAAAACAGGTCCTCGTAGATTTTCGAGGGCGACTATTCGCAGCCTCGTATTTTCTCCCATAGCCCGTTAAAAATTTCTAACTATACTCGACAGTTAGTTACCGAAATTAAGATATATTTTCAGCATCCAATTACCGAAATATAATATTTTTTTCAACAACTATTTATCGAAAATGTATGTTCGGCAGTTGTTTACCAAAAGTTGAACATATTTTTGACATGTAGTTACTGAAATATAATCTTATTTTCAACAGCTATTTACCGAAATGTTATATATGATTTTCAACAATTATTTACCGAAATGTAGTGAGCCTAATGGAGAAAATACATGACTGCCAATAGTCGCCTCCCTCCAATTTATGTCTACCACGTTTTTTGTGCAGTGAGCGACATAAGTCAATTATATTTGGCTCTGTTCTGATTGTACTAAGGTTGGTGCGAAATATAAACTCTCAACAGTAGAATTAATGTAATTTACAGGAAATCACGTAAAAAAATGTGTTTGGGCCCATTCTGGATCCCACAAAAATCTAGAAAAATATCCATAAATTTTTGAATATAAGCCGTTGATTTTGTCACTTTCTTTTTTGTTAACGCCACTCTCCTCCAAGTATATTTTTGGTGTAAAATACACTTGCAGGGGAGTGGCGTTAACAAAAAAGGGAGTGGCAAAATCATTTTTCTTATTTCATGGGGCCATGTAAAAAATCAGCTCCAACGGGTATCGGTAAGTATTACTTTTGGATTCGTAGGGCGAAACTGTTTAGTTTGCCCCTATGAATCCAAAAGTAATACTTACCGATGTCCGTTGGAACTGATTTTTTACAGAGCCTAAAAAAAATAATATTCACAAATTTATGGATATTTTTTAGATTTTTGTCGGATTCAGAATGGGCCCAAATGCGTTTTTTCTTGCGTGATTTCCTGCAAATCTTGCTCCGCTTACCTTCGTCACCTTGAGGCAAATAGATGGGAAAAGTACAAATGAAAGCGAAAAGTCTACCGACACAGATTAATTAAACAAATATTGTGCACAGACGCGTTGTGAAGCCCATTTTGAAGTCTTACACAAAGGATCCGAGTCCGAAAACTAGAAGTGTTTGATCTAATTATTAACAATTAGATCAAACATTTCTAGTTTTCGGAATGAGATGATTTTTAGCAGAGGCTCTTAAAAAATATTTTAAAATTAATGAACGGCTCGGATTCTTTGTTTGTAATTCATTTGTGTCAATAGTTGGGTTCAAATGAAAGGGCAGGAAAAAAGAGATCATCACAATGCAAAAACAACATTTTAACTATATTGACACCTTATTCCGCGATATTTATTTGGTACAAATCCCACCAGTTGATAAGAGATCAACTAAAGGTGACAAAATACAAAATAATTAAGGAGGGAAAAGATGACACCCCAAAAGCTCTGAGACAAGCCCTGACCAAGTAACCCAAAAGGACTTAATGGGTTGTTAATCGTTTTGCCTAATTTCATAAATAAAGAGCATTCACATCAAGATCAGATCAACTCTTCTATTAATTTAGCGTGTAAAAGTGACAAAAAAAGGGAAAAAGGAAAAAAAGAAAAGAGAAAAGAGTGGTGCATCAATCCCGCGTTGTATTGTCTAGATCTGGCAGTTTTGATTCTTTCCTGTAATTTTTGTTGAAATCATTGTATTGCCTTTATATCTCTTATATGAAATGAACTTGCCTGTTCTCAAAAAAAAAAAAAAAAAAACTCGATTTGTATTTATGTTTACCAGTTAAAGCATATTTTATTGCTTTCACTCGGGAATCTCTCTTTTGGTTTACTCTACTCTTGTTAATGTAATTGGCGATTTCCGGATGCGACAAACCGTTGGAGTCTGTATTTATTCTTTTTTCATTTGGGTTTGGGAGGTGATTTTATTTTGTCTAGATTAGATACTCCGCCCATTGGTGTTTATGCCCATTTTTGGCACATAATCTCGGATCAGCGCTGGAGGGCCATTTAATTAGATATTAATTAAATTGGGCCGATTTCTACGAGTTTCTCGGGCTAAAAATTAATGGGCCGCATTAATTTTGTGATTTAGAGCAAGACCCAATTAATTTTAGTCTTAAAACTTGGCCCATGTTTTATTTTTTGGTTACCGGAGGAAATCCTAATTGGAGCAGTTGTGGAATTCTTCTAGAATCAAAGTGGGAAGCCATCTGACTTTGTCAAAATGGCTCCATCATGCTTAGTGTTACACGTGCAGGAGAAGGAAATCAAGTAATGGCATCCCATTACCCCATGGTTTATGAAAAAGGAAGTGAAATGGCCCACGATCAGGAGCAGTTGGCATTTCACTTGAAAGTTGCAAGCCATCATGGGACACTTGGCATCTTGGTGTTTCTTTGGAAACAATTAAGACACATGGCAACATATTAGGAAATGGGGTAAATGGGCAAGTTACAACTGCTACCCATGATCTTTGTTAATTGCCGCAAGTTGTCGTGGGTGTAACATGCATGGGACACATGGCGCAAGAAGGTGAAGGCTGGAAATACACATGCAAAACCGTGGGAGCACTTCGCCTATAAATAGAAGAACTCAAGGCCGAAAAAAGGGTCCAACACCAATCAAGCATAACACTAAAAAACCCAAAGCCTTCCCAGCGAAGCAAACACTTTCCTACTTTCAGCAAAGTAGATTATCGAGTCCACGTACTCACCCCTCATTCAAACTCACTTCATCAAGTAGTTTGGATTTTTTACTTTTCCTGTAATCCAACTTTATTATCCCGGTGTAGTAAAGTTCACGTTTCTACGTCCAATTCCTATACGACTAGGAAATTTTAAGTCCACGACCGTGTGGCAAACCCCGAACCGTGATCTTTAACCTTTGGGTCACACGCAATCGTTCTCACGATAGAAGTCAAGATTCACGGGAATCTTCATCAAAAGTTAGGCGCTACAAGTCTTGGCACGCCCGCGCTCATCCCATTCGCGCCTTTGCCAAAAACGAGAGTTTTCAGTTGGTTCAAGAGTTGATCCCGAAGGCCATGCCGTGCATTTTGCTTGGAAAGATATATGCATGTCATGTGCATTTAGCTTAATATTTTCCATGCATCATTAAAGCTATTCAATGTCTTAATCTTTTATGAAATATCATTTATGCGCTAACCTTATATCATTGGCCTTGTTTTATTTGATGGGATATTTTGTCTAAGGCCTTTTAAGTGCTTGCGCCTTAGTACCGCCTTAGCAGCGCCTTACCAAACTAAGGTCCTTGCACGCGTGTTAAGAGCGCCTTAGTAGTGCCTTAGCAGACTAACACTACAACACGAAAGGGCTATAGCGAGGAAATATGGCGAGGAAAATGAATTTCCTCGCTAAAAGTATATTATTTGCGAGGAAATTCAATTTCGTCGCCTTTTCTAGCGAGGAAAAAAAATTCCTCGCCAAAAGGTTACATTTGGTGAGGAAAACAGATTTTCCTCGCCAAATGTAACCTTTTGTGAGAAAATCTTTTTCGTCGCCAAATGTAATTTTTTGATGAGAAAATATTTAGTTACCTTTTTTAGGATTCATTCTTTTTTTTATGTATAAGTTATTATTAATTATATTCCTATGTATTTTGTAATATCATGATGGTATGACATAATAAACTTTACCATTATGAAATTTATTAAAATAGAAACGTGTTAAAAGGGAACAAATAGTTTTCATCACCAATCGCATTGAATTGGTGAAAAAACCTCATATTTGTCACTTTTCTTATTTTAGTTAGCAATGAAAGATATCTTGAAGTGTAGGTATCGATGATTTTTTCCCGTAAACATAGACGGTTGAATGAGAACATAGACGGTATGTACGGATTTTTGCTACTTGCTAGATAATCTTAGATTTTAGGCTTAATTTGTAAAAGCTGAGTTGAGTTTTAATAATGTCTTTAAAAAGTCTCAATGAAATTTACTACATCAGGTACTAGAATATTGTGTATTTGATGCCTAATAATCAAGTTTAATCGCCAAACAAGATTATAGCATCCAAATATTGCCTCCATGTTTCTTACCAATCCAAAATGCAATTCATCATCACTTAACATTATAGTTGTTTGCTTCTGGTAGAATGCAGTAATTCAATTGCTCCTTCAATCAAGTGGACTGGAGTGGTTCGATAGCATTGCAGACAAGGCTCTATCAGAGTTCCGATTGAGACTGCCTTCATTTCAACATGATAGTAGGAATGTATAGTGATTACCATATTGCTCATTCAACCGTCTATTTCATATGTATTGTGCATTCATGATGTAAATTTTTTTTCCCATAAACAGTTTGTTGATTTTTATTTAAACCAACTTAGGTGATTCTAATGGCATTCCTTTATAACCAGATAAATATGTTAAGTATTAATTTCAAATGCAATTTTGTAAGTATCATGGATACTTTTATTTATACATATACATATTGTGTGTGTGTGTGTGTGTGTGTGTGAGAGAGAGAGAGAGAGGGCAATTTAAAATTTTAAAAAATTTGTTAAAGATTAAAAAATTTAAAAAGTATTGTCTTTAGTGCTTTTAGGATGATCTTATATGAATATTTATAAATTTTGTACATATTATTGTAGCGATGATGAAAAAAACTACGAGTATAATACCCTTTGTATTTGGCAAAAAAGATGGTCAAACCCACTTTTAAAATTAGAAAATGAGGGTGATTCCTCTTGTTATTCATAATCTGATATTAAAATATTAGTACTAGGTACAAAGAAAATTTACCCCGAAAAAAGCAATTAGTGGTTGAAATTCACTTTGATATATAGGGTCCCACACATCAAACTGAATCTCAACCACTAGTTGCTCTTTTCGGAGAATTCTGAGGACAACAAAAATCTCATTCCGTAAAAACTAGGATTATCCCATCAAAAAATGAGAATAATAACACATATTAGTCCTTCAAAAGTTGTTAGTTAGATAAAATTGTTGTGCTAGCAAAAAATTAACTTGTTCAAATAAAGTTCAGACACTATGAGACTACAAAAAGTAGAAAGGCCAAAATGAATGTCGAAAAAATTAATTTGGAGTGGTGAAAGAGATAATATATAAATAAAGTTTCACCAATTTCACAGAAAGTATAATGTAGTGTGGTTGATAGTTGCTTAGCGTCTAAAGGAAGAGGTCCTAGGATCGAGTACCAGGAGTTGCAAAAAACGCGTAGAGATAACTTCTATTTTGGGATTCTTTTTGTTTAGCGAGGAAAAAATTTCCTTGCCTGTTGTTTGCATTCGGAGCCTATTTGACGACAAATGGTATTTGCGAGGAAAACATTTAGCGAGAAATTTAACCATTTAGCGAGGAAAAAATTCCTCGCAACACGTCAAAATAGGCGAGGAATTTTTTTCCTTGCTAATACTTTTTGCGACAAGGCTTTAGTAAGGAAAACTGGCGACGAATATTTTCCTCGCTAATACATTTTGCGAGGAAATCAGGTGCTTTTGCGAGGAAACTAAATCCTCGCTATAGCCCTTTCGTGTTGTAGTGTAAGGCCCTTGTGCGCCGGCTAAGAGCGCCTTAGTAGGGCTCTCCAGGATTTTCCCTTGCTTGGTCATATATAAACATGTTTTTCATTATTCTAGGGTAACAAGAGAGATACAATAGCCCACTTTAGAGAGAGAAAGCATTATCTCTTTTGTTCTTGTGCTTTCATTTGCATTTTGGATGAATTGAATCTAGTATTCAATCATCCTTGTTCAATCTAGAGAAATACTTTGATGATCCATGTATACTCTCTAGGTTGATTCTTTTGCATAAAAAATCTTCATTTTCAATATCCATACTTTCATGCCTATGAATCTACATGGCCGGATATTGCCGGAGCCGTTTTAGAGCGGACATCGAGATGGTGTTGCTCGAGGAGTCCATGGAATCAAGAAGGGGCACAGGGTGCTAGGCAAGAAGTGGAGTTAGGTGTGATTTGGGGTAAAAGTCGGTAATTCCTAACTTGTAGTCTTTTTGCCTAACCTTTTGATTTATGGAAATTTGAGTAGATTAGGCCGTGGTTTTATGCTTAGGGTGCGTTGACCCTAAGTAGTTTCCACGTATATCTCGTGTTTGCGTTCTTTAGTTTTATCGCTCTTTACTTATATTGTTGAATTGAATAGTTTGGCATATATGAAGATTGGATAGTTGTTTAAGTTGGTGGTTGAGTTAATTTTAAATCGGTCGTCCCATTCACCCCCCCTCTGGGACTCTGTTGTGCATTAGATAAAACTCTAAACAAATAATTACGAAAAATATTTCTCTCTAATAAAATTGAATTAATTAAAAGAGAGTGTGTTCTGGACCTCCAACTTTCTGATCAATTGAAATGTTTTGTAGAAGATAGTTATTGTTAGCATAATATTATGAAAGATAAATGTTACCATGTTTTCTAAGTTCTGTTTATTTTTTTTTGTTTCATGTTTAGTCTAGGTAAATATTCAAGTTTCTTAACTAGTACTCTAGATTTCCTTTTCATGCATTTTTTTTGTCCAAATTCATTTACATTTCTTGATCACCAAGTTTCATAGCCTAAACAATGGCATGCTAAGGCTATGTCTTAATACAATGAATGAATGCAGTTCTTGATAATCTACTCTTTTTTTTTAACAATCATAAAACCCTTGGTATCCTTTCAGTGGGGGAGGCGCCCTCCTCCCTCCTCCCCCAGGCTTCCGTTTTCGTTCTCCCTCATCTCTCTCCTCCTCCCCTTTCTTTTTTTCCCCTTTTTCCTTCACAGTTTCACTCCCTCCTCTCTCTTGCCGTCTTTTCTCCCTACCGTTTCTCTTCCCGGAGTCGTCGTTCACCCGCCGGCTACCACATCTGGGGGAAGCCGATTGTCCTAACGGCTAGGTGTTGGTGGCAGCGTCGGGCGGAGTTATGGCAGCATGGTCTCCAACCGGATCTGCTCTTGGGCGATCTCGGTCTCTGGCCTAACTGATTGGTTTGATCATGCAGCTGGTGTTGGGGTGGTGGCTGTGGAGATCTGGTGGCTCGACAGTGGCTTGCGGTGGTTTTGGGCAGCGTATCGGAAGTGCTCAGGTGGCGGGTACTCTTGGCCGTTTATGAGATCCGAAGTGACGGCATCTTGGCAGCCATCAATGGAGGAGTCTGGTCATCTCGCGGGGTTTGCGTCGTGCTGATCACCTCTTCTTGTTGCCGTCTACTGGTATGGGGTTTGGTGTTTTCTGTGGCTGCTGTTTTGGTTCGAGTGGTGGTGGTGGGGTTGGGGCGGGTCAGGTGGTGGTGGTGGGTTTCTGGTGGCGGCGGCGGCGGTGATATGTTTCGTTGTGGAGGTGGTTGTATTGTTGTGTTAGGGTTTAGGTTTTGGTTCTTGCATTGGCAGGCTTAGCTCATCTGTTTTGGGCTGAGCTTTTTTGGGTTAGGCCCATGTGATATTTAGTGTTGTATTCTTTGTGGTGTGACCCATTTGAGAGTGTTTGGACTCTGCCTAAACAGTTTTTTTTTTTTCTTTTTCATCCAACCCTTGGTTGGATTCTCCTTTCCCTTCCCCTATTTTAGCTGCACCCTTCGTCAAGATTTCTGAATAAAAATTTTTTGCTTATCAAAAAAAAAAAGAGAACGGACATAACCGGGGAAATATATATCCTTTTGGCTTCTGTTTAGTTGCTAATTTTTTGCTTACCTCGATTCTGCCTCTCCTTAGGTGAATCCTGGTTTTGTCACTGGCTCCACCCACAAACTTGAGACGAGCAATGCTACATCCGTCTTAAAAATTCTCTCGCAAATGATTATAGGACCCACGATACTGGTTATAGGTTCCACCATCACTTTTGTATATAATTAGTACATAAGATTGAATGTAAACTTAGATATGTCCATGGCAGTTTCAATTGGAGGTAAAATGCGAAAACAGAATTAGATCAGTCAACACACTCACAAAAACACAGGCTTGGCTGCCAATTGTAGATCTCTAGAATAACGGGAGATTAGGGTCTAATTGAAGATGAAACCTACGAACTTAACCATATAGAAAAACGGAAGTACAATGACTACATATACATGTTGACGATTACATGAAAACTCAGTAAACGCGGAAAAGGGAAGAAATGGTGAGAAAGCTAATTCATGTGAATTGGAGTAGCAGTGGGATTCTCCATCACTTGTATGTTCTGCTTAGGCTTCACAGACATGAATTTGCTAATGGCGGGCTTCACATTTTCCACAATCTTGATTATCGCCAAAAACAGTACCCTGTACAAAACCGCCATACCCAGCAGTATCCCAAGATCAACCCACTTGGAATACCCCATTTCCACCTGAAATTCATTTTCCAAAATAGATTCACCGGTGATCACGCCCCTTCCCCCTGTTTGGTTACTTGGAAAAGCCAGTCCTTGAAATTCGTTCTTGTACATCCCTTGAAACGCATACTTGTGGAACGCAATGTAGTGCAAAGGGTATTTCCAGACGGGCTTGGGGAGATCGTTTGGTTTCCGGAAAAATCCCCCTCCTAGTATCATAACGCCCTGGATTCCTGCACCTGTGATTATGCCCATGAGGAAATCGGGCACAATGCTTGCGACGATCATCATTAGGCTTTCTACAAGGACCATGCAGGTGAACAGAACTGAATCAAAGTACAAGAAGTGTTTGAATCCTGGACGAAGTCCGCTTAGGTAATAGGCTAGTGCTCCGGGAATAAGTGAGGTTAGGAGCAAATATGGCACTGCAGAAAGTGTGTTGGCTATGACAAATGCAGTGGTACCATAGTGCCCATTCAATCTTTCCCTTTCAAACACCTGCGGTCATTTGGAGGGAAGTTCATTAGTACTAAAGCGGTTTCTATGTTCCAAATTCTGATTCTTTTTGAGTCGATCAAGTTCATTAGTACTAAAGCGATTTCTATGTTCCAAATTCTGATTCCTTTTTAGTCGATCTGACTCACAAGACACTTCAAAGCTAAACCTGGGGCACACAAATATAGATAGAAATATCGAGCCCTCACCCTCGCAGCCATACTCAATGAGTTATGTGCATGTAGAGAGATTCAATGAATAAGAATACTCCTTAGCGCTACGGAAACCGCACAAAATATAGATGTGGGCAGGATCATTCTAGGCATGACCCACATTTCACCAAATTTACATAAGCACTACAAACTTTTTACTTTTGAGTAAACCTTTTGGGTACTTGGAATTTCTATTCAATGAGTTCCACGAAACGAATTATTTGAGCAAAACATAGGAAGAGGAAGGATTGTGATGCTTTATACCTTCATATCCTCCACAAATGAAGGAAAGCCACCAATTGTCATGAAAGTGAGGAATGAAGCTATGAACATGAGCATTGCAGCTCTGGCCTGGAAATGATCGAAACCATCATTATCAGCAGAAATTTAATGGTTGAAGTCTGTTTGTTTCGGCAGAAATTTAATGCATCTTCTATATCTTACCTCGATCGAACTGTTCCCCGAGCCAATGTCATAGAAGATAGTGCCGACGCCTAACGACAAGGTGACATAGATTGCAAGACGCAGCCAGTAATAACCAAGATCGCGAGACATGTTGACAGAAGACCTTTTGGTGAGAACAAGGCATTGGGTGAAGAAGCTAGTATGGCTTCTGCTCTTCTCCAGTGATGATCCAGTACCACGCTGAAGTTATCCCACAAATAATTATTGATCATTGTTTTAAGTATAGAAACTAGATTAAATTAACGACAGCAAAGATAGGTTTTACAGGTATTTGCTTCGATACCTGTTTACGTATTTCAGAAACTTTTCCTTCAACTTCTTGGTAGCCATCAGAAGATTTGAACGATGTTACGAGAATTTCGATCACTTCCTCTGTTGCTCTCTTTCCTTTCGAACCCTGTTCTATGTCCTGGTATAATATCACATGATCTAGTATAAAATATACTGCGTAAACTTGCATACGTATAAGAAATTGAAATGCAATTAAAACCAAGTTGCAGTACTAATTGGTGTGTTACCTCGTCAAAATCCTTGTTTATTGTTTTAAGGAAGTGGTCTGATGGATTCTGAAGAGTTGGGCAAGGGAAACCATTTGATGCGAAAAACTACATCAATCGAAATCAAGACCAATTAGTCGTATCAAACGGTTCGAAAAAAAAAAGAAATTAAGTACGCCTGCAATTTAAGGAATTCTCTGTGCTTTTACCTCATTTGTCGCGGTAGCACGGCCAAAGTACACCACTCTACCCGAAGACAAGAGGCAAAGGTTGGTAAACAGACCGAACACTTCGCTGCTGGGCTGATGAATGGACGTGATGATAGTCCTCCCCTCTCTCTGCTCTAGTTTCGTGATTCTGCTCATGACATAGTAGGAAGCTGCACTATCTAGCCCGCTCGTTGGCTCATCGAGGAAAAGGAGCTTCGGGCGCGTCAGAATCTCGATGCAAATGCTCACTCGCCTCTTTTGGCCCCCGCTGAGGCCTTTGGCTCCCCACCCTCCAATTCTCGTGTTCATGGAATCCTGCAACCCCATCTCTCTTATCGTCGTCTCCGCCCTCTCCTTTTTTTCTGATTTCGTCATTGAGTTTGGGAGTTGGAGCTGAGCGGAGTAGTACACGGCTTCCTTGACCGTTAGCGTTGTGATCAAAGTTTCGTCTTGAGTCACATAAGCCTTGTTTAATGAAATGCAAAACAAGTATGTTCAGGTGATGGTGAGAATTATAAAGATTGTAGACAATTAATTTTGGGATGCTGCTTTTGGCGTTCCACTTTTTTTTTGGCTAAATAGGGCACTCCACTTTTAACATAACGTGGAGCGTTTGTGTACAAAAGTGAAGCGCAAAATCAATATCCTTAATTTTGTTGGTAGGTTTATATTTTGCTTACTGATGTTCCATAAGCCAAAGTCTGTGTGCGACCGTTAATCAGAATATCACCAGACTGTCTAGTGTTGGCTCCCAATCTCCCTGCAGTTTATCAGCAGGTTTCAACAAACAGTTACCTTAATTATTTACTAATTTATCAAAATTTGCACTCTTAACTGATTGTTTAGTACCTGCTAAGGCATCAAGAAGAGTGGATTTGCCGCAGCCAGAAGGGCCCATTATGGCCAAGACCTCACCGGGCTGAGCGTAGCCCGTGAGGCCTTGAATGATGGGTCTCCGGCTACCCTTAGCATCCGGAACTGTCACCCATAAATCTTCCCACGTCAAGGTAATGCCGTTGTCGGCATTCCACGGAGGGCCAACTCCAACAACCTGATGAGCTGCTTCTCCATGGTTTGGCATTGGAGTGGTTTCCATCTCTAGTGGGTTAATTTTGATTTCGAGGCTACTATGTGTTGATGATGAGTTGGAGTTCAGTTGAGAGTCAGCAACATATGGTTCAATAGAGCGATGAAGGGAAGCCATAGCTAGATGTATTCACAAGATGTAGAGGGGCTATACATGTGGAGAGAGAGAGAGAGTTGCTTGTGGCTTTGAGATGGCAGAGTTTATATAGACTTATGCTGATGATCAAAAATATATATATATAGACAGCTTTGGAAAAGAAATAAGTACATGCAGAACATCAAAGAGAAATTTCCCATTACGTCCTTGGTTAAATTACTGGAGGATAAATAGAAGGGTAGTGATTTTGCCACATCATTTTTTGATAATGCCACACCCTGTAAGTGTATTTGTTGCACCAAAAAATACACTTGCAGGATGTAGCATTATCAAAAAAGGGTGTGGGAAAATCATTTCCCAAAATAGCATATACTCAGTTTTATATATGCTATTATGATAAGTGAAAAACAGAGTTACCTATGCTATTTAATTTTAGTTGGTAACACCACCTAGGAAGGAAGTTCGTTTTTAGAAATCTGCAAAACATAATTCACACAGGATTTAGGGAATCAATAATCCTATGGTGATTATGTTTTTGGATACATTGCGAATGGTCTTAAGGAAAAATTATTTTGTGCTCAAGAGCATTGCTCTAGAGTATCGAATAACCTTTATGTCTTTAGTGCATGGGTGGAATAAAATGAAATGTGCCTCACCCACATTTTCCTTACAATTCAGGAATGACAACTCACACCGTATCCAAATTGAGTCACCAAATGTGGTCACCATAGTATTGTTGTTAGAAAATACTAAAAGGATTGAAAGCACGATATTGTTGATTTGCTGACAACGTAATTTACAGATCGAGGGCGAGTTCATGCTAAATTTTGCCGTCTTCAAAATAACGTCAAAACACCAGTAGTTTTCAGTAAAAATTGGGAAAAATTCAAAATACCCCCCAACCTTTAGACCAAAATTCAATTAGGCTCCCAACCTTTTAAAAACTTCAATTTTACTCCCAACGTTATCTTCCATTAATCAAAACGCCCCCTTTCGTCCAAATGGCTAACGGATTCCGTTAAAGGCTCCGTTAAATATCATCCCAATCGAATTTTGATGATCCGAGCCGCTCAATGTGTTCAAAACGTGATTTTAAGGGTACCAGCGTGAAATTAGCAAAAAAAATGATCGAGAAGGGTTTCATCTGAATAGTTTTTTATTGAATGGTTAAACAAAAGCTGTTCGGATGAAGCCCTTCCGATCATTTTTTTTGCTATGCCGATACCCTTAAAATCACGTTTTAACACATTAAGCGGCTTGGATCAGCGAAATTCAATCAGAAAAAGGGAGGTGTAAACCGAAGCAAAATCCGGACATTCGGACTTGAACAAAATCCGGATCAATCCGCACCTCCTCTTTTCCAATCGAATTTTGATGATCCGATCCGCTCAATGTGTTCAAAACATGATTTTAAGGGTACCCGCTAGAAATCGGCAAAAAAAATGACCCGGAAGGGCTTCATCTGAAAAGTTTTTTATTGAAAAAGTTAAATAAAAATTCGATGAAGCTTCTGGGTCATTTTTTTTATTCAATAGTACAAAAAAAAACTGTTCAGATGAAGCCCTTCTGGGTCATTTTTTTTCCGATTTCTTGAGGATACCTTTAAAATCACGTTTTGAACACATTGAGCGGATCGGATCATCAAAATTCGATCGGGACGCTATTTAACGGAGCTTTTGACGAAATCTGACAGAAGGAGGCGTTTTGATTAACGGAAGATAACGTTGGGAGTAAAATTGAAGTTTTTAAAAGGTTGGGAGCCTAATTGAATTTTGTTCTAAAGGTTGGGAGGGTTTGAATTTTTCCCGTAAAAATTCCAAGGTGAATCTAAATGGTATTTTTGAACCTTCCATTTTGACAATTCAAACAACATCTAGTCTTCACAGTGTAGACAAGAAATAAAAAGTACTCCATCCGTTTCAATTTGATAGTTCATCTTTCCATTTTTGGATGTTCCAAAATAAAAGTCCATTTTGACAAATCAACACAAAAAGGGGGCTAACTTTCCCTTTTTACCCTTCTTCAGAAAGGACAAAATTGTGTGTGTGTGAGAGTGAGAGAGAGAGAGAGAGAGTTGTATTCAAAATGAAATTCTTGAACTGACTTTTGGACTTTGCCGCCTACAGAACCTCGGATTTGTTTTCTTCTCCAACAAATAGTTAGATTTGCGACTTGTGTAGCCCGGATCTTGTATCCGTCAATGAAAAACACACGTGTCATACGAATCAACTGCATTTCATCCACACATTTAAGAGCAAGCCGTGCGAGGGTAACAAGATGACAAGCCTTGGCTCAAACGTTTTTCTCGCGGATGCATCAAAAACCATAATTTTTCCCAACTGATGTTACTCCTACATTGTATTCGTTCGATAGTAGTACAAACACTCCTAATTTAGAGTGACATCAGAAGCCAGAACGTACGAGTAAGATAATTCTCCTGCGCAAAGGTTCATTGCATTTTGCAAATCCCCATCCATCTTCACAGGTGTACAAATAGCTACCAGGGAAAAGAGAGATTCGAGATTTGCTCGCAAACACATTTGAAATCAATGGATACTGACAAGCTGCCATTTATCACTCTGAATGAAAATTAATGTTCCAATTTGAGATATTTCCAGGAGTTTTGTGGGTATAAGGTGGTGTTCGGAAAATCTTCTTTTTTGAAAAAAAAAAGGTAATTTTAAGCTAAAAAATGGCTTTGTTCGTTTAAGAGTTTTGAGTATTTTAGTTTTGGTAGTGGGTGGAGAGAGAAATAGGGTAATGATTGGAGAGAGGGGTAATGATTGGAGAGAGATAAAGAGAGAAATGAAATTAATAATTGGAGAAATAAGGTAATGATTAGAGAAAGATATAGGATAATTATTGAAAAACAAAGTTAAAACAAAGTAAAGATGGGAAACGAACAACGCCTTGTGGTTATGCAAATAATTTTTCTACTAATACGGATCTTGTTTAATAGTCTCATTGAGATCTTTTAAACAGTGCAAAAAAAAAATTAAAAAAGTATTTTTCATTTTTGTTATATTTAATTTTGAAATTACCTTCTTTTTGAAAAAGAAGATTTTGGGAGAAAACGGAACGGGGCCTAAATCAGTCGGCCACGTTTTTTGCAAGCCCCAACACCATTTTCTACCATACATTTCTGTACGTCTGTAAGATTCAGAAACATATAACTGAGTCCCGCATAAATGTGCGATGCAGAAAGGTAGTGGGTCACCGCCAAAAAAAATTGCTCGGAGGTGGGTGAATGGTGATGGAGAGAGTTTGAATTTCGGTTCTTTTGTTCGTACTGTGGTTGTTGCGGAATATAAATTCTGGATAGACTTTTGTAGACTATATTTAAGCCGAAATTTGTAGAGATGCGTATGGTAGTTGTTTAACTTTAAGACAAAAACGATGGTACCGGTAGAACTTATGATTCACGGCTCCATGTGATTTCGGCCATCCGTTTCGATATTGAACGGGCCGGATTTAAATGAAATTTTTCCGGAAGGGAGTTCAATCATTAACATCTTGATCGTCCAAAACTTTTTTTAACCTTCTCCGTAAACAACTATTTATGGCGGAACCGTGAAAAAGATTTTCTCGTACTGATATAGTATCATGGTTTTAAAACACCAGAGCGGAGAAAGAGAAGGGAATTTTACTATTGCACAAAGAAAATTAGAACGCTCCACTCTCTCGCCTTAGCTCTCAATCTCTTCAAGTTCTTAACTTAAATCACGAGACTATACACATTATGCTTGCCACTAAAATTTGAGTCAGCGGCGCTGCTCTTGAATCCCCGATGTGCCTCGATCCATCTACGGGACATCCTCGACAACTTAGAAATTACCAACAAACACGAGACACCTTATCACAATGTATTTTTTTTTTTTTCTTAACAAAACATACTTGAATTGTTTCTTTGCTTCTTTTCAACTTGAGGCGTGTCACTAGCTGTCTCTTTTATCAATAGCTCGGACCAGGAGGCCGTCGACAATTTGGCGCACAGCAGGGGAACGCCCATTGTGGACTTCCCTCCTTTCCGGGGAGAATACAGAGCAGTCGTACGCAAGGAGCCCTGGCTACCACAAATTCCTCAAAACGAATAGGACCCACCACGGAAAGGACTTCCGGGGAGAATACAGAGCAGTTATACTGAAGGAGCCCTAGCTACCTCAAATTCCTCAAAAAGAATAGGACCCACCAGCCTTAGGCCTTGTCTAACCCAAATTACATATATATAAACCAAAAAGAGGCAAACTTATATATAAATACGTAAATGTTCAAAATTAAATAAAAGAGAAGTACAAAAAAACGTACACTATCGAAGTTGTACCCTGCGATGTTTCATAGAATAGAAATCATCTATTATCGAATCTGAGTCGATGTCTTGGACAAGATCTCTTTCGATGTACCTAATCATAGAATCCGCTAGAAAATCATCCTCCATTTTGTTGTGCAGATTAGTTTTCACATGCTTCATAGCGGGATGTTCTCATATCGGAAAACGTAACCCCGGCTCTTGTACAAGAGAAGTATCATCAAATTCAACTCTTTGAATTTTAGGAGGAGGTTGCTCATCGTTAATTGAAGTATCAACATTGAACTGAGAAGGAGCATCACTTTATGATATATTCACTCTTCGTTTGAAGAACGACATAAGAGTTTTTCCTCCCTTTTTTTGTTGTTGTTCCATTATAATTTAAACCTAAAAGAGTAACATTATAAGAACCAACAATTAAAACCAATATAAGCACACCAACCAGTGCTTTGCATTTAACAACATAAGAGCAAATCTAAGCACACCAGTCAGTGCTCTACACTTAATAGCATAATTAAATACAAATTTAAGCACACCAGCTAGTGCTCTGCATAATAAGTGAATACTTACAAATATTAAAAGTCGCAAGCGAATAGGAGACCGCAGTGTGTGGTAGATACTGGTCCAAGGGTCCTCCTGCATTTCATTTCTAATAAGCTTAAACACAAATTAAAAAGCCCTAAACTTGGTATCAAAAAACCCTAATTACAAAACACTAATAAATATTTCCAAATCAAGACTATCAAATGGATTGCCAACCGGAGAATAAACAACAATAATAAGGGCAAGAGAATAAACTATTGCTTTGGAATCTTGTGCATTCTCAAAATTCCAAAAGAATATGCGGTGTAGATCGTATGGATTTTAAATAAATAAAAAATATCATAAACTATTGTCTTGCTTCCATTATTGTCTTGCTTCCATGGAAGAGATATCAGACGTTCAAACAGATGAGATTGAGAATGAGATACTCATTCCTCACCGAGTCACAAAACAGGGATGGATTTCGAGGAGAGTCAGGAGACAGATACTCTGTTTTGCTTTCGACTTCGTCTGGTTCGGAGTAACAGAGTATTCAGTGCGTTGCTGTTTCATATTTCCATGAAGTCTGCTTTCCCGACGCCAACCGAGTATTCAGTGCGTTGCTTCCATGAAGTCTGCTTTCGACTTCACATATTTCTATATTTCAGTGCATTGTTTGTTTTTATCTCGCAATTAGGTTAGATGTAAAAAATGGGTTGGGCTAAATGGGTTAGAAGTTGTATGGACTGTGTTTTTTACATATAATTTTTTTTTTTTTTCAAAACCCACCTGGGCTACAGCCTACTGTAGCCCATTCACGGTACCGCCCTTGCCCACCAGCCTTAGGCCTTGTTTTTTTTATATAATAGCCTTAGGCCTTGTTTGCTACATGGAAAACCCAAGTGTGTATCACATTCTACCATTCTAGAGTGTTCTGTTTTGTTGTGATTCTAAGAGAAGATATCTATTTTGTAGTCATCTGCATGGTGCATGGTTCTCTTTTCCTAAGGCCCCGATTTTAACATATCCTTCAAAT
This sequence comes from Rhododendron molle, assembly GCA_025413875.1. Classification (NCBI taxonomy): domain Eukaryota; kingdom Viridiplantae; phylum Streptophyta; class Magnoliopsida; order Ericales; family Ericaceae; genus Rhododendron; species Rhododendron molle. Next base: position 45,537,142 of record CM046398.1, read on the forward strand.
TTTAGTAACAGACAGTTTCTTAATGCGTATATGATATGCATCCCTCTTAAATCGCCTTGAATTCATAATAAGTTACGTAGAAATTTATAATATCGCTAGTAATTGCTCAGGCATGGCGCAATACTTTCTAAACATAATCTACATGATGTATCAAATTCTACTTTTCCAAAGGTTTTTTTTTTTTTTGATACAACGGTTCTTTTTTTTTTTTTTTTACCACCGGAGGTGGTAGCTTAGTTGGTAGGCTAATTGCTTCCCCCATATGAGACTCAAGTTCGAGTCCTGGGACGTCCTTGTCCTGCAGGGGTGATGGCGTATTACTTCCAGGTAGTACCTTGGTGGTGCTGTAGTGACGACCTGTCCTCCCGGACAGTAGCTATGGCTCAACCGGACATTCTACAACGGATAGAGAGCTCATATGGTCACGTCCAGGGGGGGTTGCTACACTAGTTGCCCCCTCCCACCCTTATTAATGATTAAAAAAAGGGGTTCTTTTTTACGCCATCTCACATGAGGTGAGTCCCAGATATGCGTATGGTTCCATTTCATGCGGGAGGAGCATCACAAATAACCGTGAATTAGAAAAAATTTCCTTCTCCTAACAAAATCTACTTCTCAAAAATTTTCATTTTGAGAATAAACTTCAAATATGGTCCATCTAACCAAGTTCATAAAATAGTCTAACACAACAAATGCTACCAAATATGTTTAATTCCGTTAATTACATTCAGTGATAGTATGAGAGATATTAAGAATGTATAATCATACGGGATTTCAACTCAAATTCAATTTTTTGAACGTCCACTCAAAAGTGACACCCCTATCGCACTTCTTTCCTTAGCTGACCTAGAAAAATAGAAAAGCAAAATAGTTCCAAGATTATATATAATCATGTAAGGAGTAGAGTTTGAAACTCTGTATACCCAAAAAGCTCCAACAAAAAACCTACAATTTTCAATCCCAGACAGATCATGAAACTCCAAATCATCTAAATCAATAGCTCAAGTTGTATTGAACAACAATTTTGTTCTCATACCTATTAGTTAAAATGAAAAAGAATCTGACGCAAAATATTACTATTGGCCGCAAAGAATTAATTTTGGTCGCGAAAAATTACTCATGACTGAGAAAAATTACTCTTGGGTGCATCGAATTACTCCTAGCCGCGAAAAATTACTCCTGGCCGCTACGAATTATTCTTGACCACAAAGAATTGCTATTGGCCGCATCGAATTGTACGTGACCGCACAGAATTGCACTTGGCCGCAAATAATTGCAAGACCATAAAGCAATTCGATGCGGCCAAGTGCAATTCGATGCCAATAGTAATTTTTTGTGATTTTCTAATCTCAGCCATTGGCTTGATCAATTGTTGAGATGGAATGTTTTTTTTTTTTTTTTTGTGTCCCCGAAATGCTCTCCTATATGTATATTCTTCAAATTACAACAGAATTTAGAAAGTTTTCTTATTCTTCTCTCTCTCTCTTTTTTTGAAAAATCAAAGAGACATTAATGTACAATTGTTAAGAGTAAATAAACCCACACGGCAATTGTGTAATATGTGAAAAAAATGTGAGCACTTTATTGAAAAGAGGTGAATGAGCCTAAACCATAGGGTCAAAATAATCATTCATTGCAACAACTTCTCTTTTGTCAAGTATGAATGGGCTCTATACCCTTTAAGTTAAATAAGAAAATTAACTCTAATGCGGAAACACAGACACATGTATATTTTTGTTGGCTTTCAACTTCCAACCCAATGAAGGCGAAGATGAAATTATGACTTAGAATTAAGATGCAACAAAATCAATATATTTGGTACCACCAACATATTACAATGAATCAAATAACCAAATATATAATTAATCATTTTTTCCCTCAATCATTCAACCAACTAAACATTTAGCAATTTGAATACATTTCAAAAAAACGATAAGTCCACACACACACACACACACACACACAGAGTCTCATTCAAGTCAGGATGCCCTGATTTAGCGTTAGGTTCGGACTTTTAATCTCAGCTGTTGGATTGTGTTTTCAATGGTCCGGATCTGCGGAAGGTTTACGACTAGTCACAATTAACTTTCCCCCAGAAAAGTTTCATTAAAATCTGGACCATTAAAAACGCGATCCAACGGCTGAGTGGTGGTTTGGACCTAAGCTTTGATTACGGCATCCTGACTTGAATGAGACTATATAAATATAATAAAACAGCTCAGTATTTGAATCTTATGTACATAAATCTAACGGCCCAAACTTATCCCTCATAAATCCTACAGCTGAGAAGAGTCCTAGGGTTGGAAAATTCTATTTTCAATTTTCTCTAATCTTTTTCTATTCCAACTTTCTTTTGTTACGGAAAGATAGAAAGCAATAAATTTCATTGCCAAAAAAAAAAAAAAAAACCAGATTTTGAAATGAGAAAGGGAAGTAATTTTTGAAACCTTAGAACTCTATCTCTCCGAAGTAAGGAGAAGGGTAAGGGTCCTGTCCAGTTGGACTCCCAATCAGTTCGGTCCAATTTAGATTCGTTGTGCGCCCTTTATGGGCCCGAAACAATGATCGGAATAGTTTATTTTTTAGAGCTTGTCAAGAACATTGGCCACGCTAAAAATCACGTTGATCATATTCTTTGGATGCAATATGGACTTTATTTCATTGACATCAGTTAGCTCTATTAAATAAAGTTCTAAAATCGCATAAAACCCTATAAAAAAAAATTTCTTAAGAAACAAGATTAAGGTACTTATAATTTATTTAGGTTCGTTTGCTTGTTTAGAAATGAAGAATGCAAGGGATTGAGTTAAAGAAATAACATATTTTAGTTAGCGGAACGAGCCCTGTGTCATAATTCATAGACGCTGACATATATTCTGGTGGCGTTCCAAATTAGCTTCCTTTTCCCAAACTTCTTTTTTCGGTAATGAACAGTGCTAAAAAAGAAACCCCATTCCACTTTTTCTTAAAAAGTTGGTCTTTTTAAAAAAGAGTCATGTTAAAATAACCATATTGCCCCTTCTATCAACTCAAATTCCCCAGACGCCCTCCTTCTTTCCCTCTTCTTTGAAGCACAAAGCAGACCCAGACTCTCTCTCCCTCTCTCTCTCTCTTCAATCTTCTTCAGGTTCGGCCGAAGAAGATTGAATACATACGCTCACAGAATGTGTCCAGGAAAAAATAAACCTAGGAAAGCAAAACATACAAACACCATGTTTGACAAGACTATAAGAACAGACAACAACAATCCAGCCATCCCAACTAGTACATCAGTGGCTTCCAATCATGTACCAATCCGAAGCTCAGCAAAGTTAAAACAATAAAAATTTAACCCCTGTTGTTTCCACTATCACAAGAAGTGAAGCAAAACCCATTGAACCCAACTACTTTAACTATTCACACAAATTGCTGTAGATCTGAGTTAGAGAACACTCGATTAACCTCAAAGAGGGGTAGATCTGTACCGAAGGTCGGTGAAAACCAGCAACAGCAATCGCAACTCATATAAGCGTAGAGAAATTAAGGCGTGAAGTGATGTAAATGTGTTCGACCACCGATCGAAACACTAAAACTGCGCTACCGTTTTACCTGGAAACCGCTCTTGGTAAATTGCTTTCGGAAAGTGAGAGAGTAGCAACAGTGATGAGAGAGAGAGAGAGAGAGAGAGAGAGAGAGAGAGAGGGAGCTACAGTAGCGTCTGCTACGATTGACAGCACTTTCCGATTTCTGGAGAGGGGGAGAGAGAGGGCAGCGCGGGGGCGGGGGCCGGGGACTTCTGGAAAGGAGATGAGGGAGGGCTGCAGGAGCGGCTAAGGCTCCGTTCCGCAACGCTTCTTAAAAAATAAGTACTTATTTTCTCTACTTCTAATTCAATACACATCCAAACTTCTTATTTTTCCAAATAAAAGTTCATTTCGTTTTTTCAAACTCAAAAATAATGCAAATGAAAAAAAAAAATTAATTTTTTTTGCACCATATTAAAGATCTCAATGAGATCTATCAAACAAGATCCATAGTGATAAGAAATTATTTGCATAAACACATGATTTTTGAGCTTGAAGTTGCCGTATAAAAAAAACAAGACTGTTGCTATTGTGTTGGGCGCTGGCGGAGGGAAATCGTACTGGCGGCCGCACCCGGCCGGCCAATCCGAGCCGTCCAAAAATTCTAAAAAAAAAAATCAAGGGGGCCTACGCGGGAATCAAGGTCATCCGAGGTGTGTAGCGTGCTTGATTAGAGCACCTCTTTTCCGTGTGCATATGATATTGAAATCGTACACGGAAAAGGGGTGCTCGGATCAAGCGCTCTACACACCTCGGATGACGTTGATTCTCGCGCGGGGCCCCCTTGGTTTTTTTTTTTTTAGAATTTTTTAACGGTTCGGATCGGCCTTCCGGTGGCCGAAGACGGCCCGGCGCGGCCGCAGCCCTCCCTAGCCGTGGGGTGCTTCATCCGGGTGCTTGGTCTTACTTGTTTCAAAAAATAAGAAGGCAGAGTTTCTGGAACGGGGGTTCTTTTTACACAAAAAATAAGTATTTATATGGGTTGGGGAACACAGCCTAATTTGCTTCTGTTGTGGTCCTACACTGAAGCCGTAGGAGAGAAGAAAGGGACAAGGACAGTACTGTTATTTCACTCGGGAACTGTGGGGACCTTCGACCAAAACAACGTCGTTTTGGCCGAACATTTTTAAAAAAAAGGAAAGGCTCCAGATCTGGATCCACCCTTCTTTTTGGTAGAGGTGTCAAATGGGCCGTGCCGGCACGGCACGACACGGGCACGGGGCGGCACGGCACGTCAAAGGCACGGTATTGACCTAGCACGGCATGACACGACACGATTGTAGTGGGCCCAGGGCACGGCACGGGCACGAAAGTGGGCGACACAGCACGGGCACGACAAGAAAGTATGCTTGGCATGGCACGACACGGTCGTAGACGGGCCATACACGGGCACGGGCACGAAAAGTGGACAGGAACGGCACGGTTTTAGCAAGGCACGAGCACGGGCACGACCTGGCACGACATGGGCACGGCACGAGGCACGAAAAAACAAAAAAAATTAAATAAGCCAAATGGCTTTTTTTAAAATTTTTTGTAAAAAAAAAATAAACAATACCGGATTCAGGTTTCCTAAATGCGTACACAAACACACACACTCATCCCTTGTTTTTTATAAGGATGCAACGAATGCAAGGATCTCTATCATTGTCCAATGTCGCTGAGTTTTCAATATGCCACAAAACCAAATGTAAACAATGGTTGCATGTCTGATGCAAGATTAGTTATGCTTTAAGACTAAAACGACACGACTTAAAACGGCATGGTCCGACCTGACACGATTAAGTAAACGGGCCGGCACATCTTGACACGATTGAAAACAGTATGACACGACACGATTTAAGAACACGGGCCGGCACGACACGACACGATTTAAGAAAACGACACGACACGACACGATTTCAGAAACGGGCCGGCACGACACGACACGATTGGCAAATGGCACAACACGACACGATTTACGTAAACGGGCCAGCACGGCACGACACGATTGACAAACGGCACGGCACGGCACGACACAATTTGAGTAAATACAGTAAATGGGCCGGCACGGCACGGCCCATTTGACACCTCTACTTTTTGGACCAAAAAAAAGCCACTTTTTGTAAAAGTGGAACGACGCCTCTCCTCCATAACTACATGATCTTATGAGATTGTTGCACTTTATCTCAGGTCACATTCATTTGTTTGACATGAATAATTTCATAAACAAATTTTTTTGCCCTTATTCAAATTTTTTTCGCATTTTGTGGCTTATTGTCAATTTTTTTGGGATTATTGCTTCGTTATGACGAGAGGAATCGGAAAAGGAAAAAATTTTGATTGAAATCCAATTTTTTTGGAATTTCGATGAAATTTGGAGGGAAAGCCACGTTTTTGTCTTTTTGTGCAAAAATTTGGTTTTCGACTCAAATTTTTTACTTTTTAGATTCCTCTCGTCATAACGAAGTAATAATCCCCCAAAAATTGACAATAAACCACAAAATGCGAAAAAAATTTGAATAAGGACAAAAAATTAGCCAAAGTGGCTTATTTGGGCAAACAGCCAATGTGTGATTTAGAGGGCATTGGGCCACTCCAGCCCACCCTGTAATTTTCTGTATTTAAGGCATGGGCAGAAATGTCTGACTGAAAGTCCAAGAAAAAACCCAGAGTCTCTTATATAGGTCCCAATGACAAAGACCCATTTAGTGCCATTGGCTGCCCAATGGAAATATAAGATAGCAGACCCATTTTAATGAAAACGAAAAGAATGACTACATACCTCAAATGTGCATACTGGGCGTATATACGGATTTTGGACCCATCTTGAATTCTACAAAAATGATCTAAGCAGCTCGTTTTGTTATAAATGGTTTATTTAGGGCCCTGAAAAAAATTAACTCAACCAGATATGGATAAAAACGTTTTACATTTTAAAGCAAGATTGAATGTTTCGTAAACGTCTTTACCGAGATATCTGATTGAATTTATCTTTTTCAGGGAAACTAAAACAAATCACGTGAACAAAATGAGTGACTTGGATCATATTTGTGAGTATGACCGATTATGTCTCAAGAAATATTCTCTAAATTAGCCACATTAGAAGCAGGCAATGATATATATGAAAACAACTTGATTTTAAAGTCTTCATCAGTAATTTTGCGTCTCAAAAGTAGAAAAATATATTCTCAATAAATAACCAAAATACAGAACTTAAACTTGAATCTGGTTTTTTTAAATCCTAAAAGCCTAAACACCTTGAGAAGGCTTGGGCCGCCTATTGCTCGAGAACTTGCACACTTCGAATAGCTGCGAGAACTATATTCGGATAAAATATGTGAATAATACTTTCGTGATCATCTTTGAGTAACATGTTTTGGGTACCATGTTTTGTGTCACTAAATATGTATCGGTGGAATACGCTTGATCTGTTATGTAATGGAGCACATTCTACTAATATTTTGGTGACACGTTGCACGATACTCAAAGATGGTCACCATAGCATTACTCATTCGAATATGCGTCCAAGGCATTTTTCGATTCCTTGAAATTCGAAAACCATTTTTCATTGCAACATAAATATAGCTAACAGGGGAAAGAGAATAGCTAACGAATGCATGCAGTTTGTGTGGAGCCCACACACTCGTGAGTGTGGGTGTGTACTTGGGGAGAGATAATTCAATGCTCCTGTGACAAGGACACGTGATGCCAGAGATGGAGCTATATAGGAGGCTTATGAGGGCCACGGCCCCTGCTTAGTTTCGGAGGTTTTTTTTATTTTATTTTAAGATTAGCTATTTTTTGTTTGTGTCAACTATATATATTTTGTATATTGGGTGTTATTAGGCATTTAAATACTTTAGACTGTTTGAATTGGGTACCAAAATCCAACCTCTCTATGCATGGTCTTCAAAGTTTTCTTTTCAATTATTACTCTTGTTTCTTTATCTCTCTACTCATTACCCAAAAAAAAGAAAACCTCCCTCAAAACCCTAACCAAATAAACTATCAGATTCTCAAACCTTGAAATTTCAAAATTTGTTGTTTATAGTTCGGCCCCCGCGTTTAAGAAATTCAGGTTCTGTCCCTGCGTGATGCCTCAACTTCTCTTTCCACCACACATTTGTATGGGCTTCACAAACTTTGTGATGGGGTCCACACAAATGTGTGGTAGAGAGTGGTGTTACGGCACCACATGTCTTTGCCCCTAAGGCAATGAATAACTTTTTTGTACTCGAGTGTGTAAGTGGATGCGGTTGTATCATTTTTTTTTCATAGAAGTGCCACATCACTCAATTCCGTTATTTCAAAGGCTGAAACAGTCATTGAGAGCCAAGAGAAATGCGTGGGAGGGAATCCAAAATCCCCTGTTTCCCAAACAATCCTCCTCCGTCCTCTCAACACTTCCTTTCTCTCTCACTCCTTTGATTAGTTCTTCCATACGAGAGAGAGAGAGAGAGAGAGAGAGAGAGAGAGAGAGAGAGAGAGAGAGAGAGAGAGAGAGAGCGCTAAACATATGTGTGAGAGAGAAAATAGTTTTGGATTCAAATTGAAATTTGTTTTGGAATTAACGTGTGAGGGAGAGAGAGACAACCCTAGATTACGGTAATCTTTTTTTGACTGATAACTATTAGGAAAGTAAGGAAAATTCGAAATAAGGAATCAGAATAAGATTATGAAACATTTAATTTTAGTTTTTATTTCATCCTTCTTCCAATTATTCATTCTTTTCAAGTATATTTCTGGTCTTATTATCCGTAAATCTCAGCTATAGAAAAAATATGTATAAATCCAATGGTCCAAAATATAGAGAATTCAAAAATTATTGCTCCATATTATATAGATTTGCCTAAAGTTCATAATTTTAAAAACAAATACCCATACCCTAATTCCTCCATTGAACCCTAGACGCCCGAATTCCTATACCCAAACAGAGAGAAAATGAGGAGGAGGAGGTGGTGGTGGGCGACTGTCATGCCCTCGATTTTCAACATAAATAAACATAGCCTTTCATAAATAAATTCCTCACATTATCTCACATAATAACCCAAAAAAGTTCACCATGTCCTGGTCATTAAATTATAGATCCAACTCCAAGAGTTTGAATGTATATATATCATAAATCCAGGAGTCTCTTTTACCACTTCTTCCGAAAATATACTCTAGAATGCATGCACTTCACTCTATGCTACAGCTCCGGGTTCACACTTGAAAATGATATAGGTTGAGCTACACTAGCCCAGTAGAGAAATATACACAACCATTATATGAAAATGGGATGACAGCTAGAATGAACAACAGAAACAAGATATGGTATCTCAAAGGAGAAACAAAACACGACTAGTAATTGTCCCAACGTCGATGAAATAAATGAAGTACTATGACTACACACCATGACTAGAGTTCAACCACGAGGTCTTACTGCCTATACAACTTTCTCATGACAGCCACTGCCCCTCATCTTACTTCAAATCACCAATCTGATATCTTAACTTATAAAAAAAAGCTATCATAATCAAGAATCGCAATGCCAATATCTTTCACATCACTCACACTTTCACAATAATACCCCTTTCTCATTCACATCATGTCACAATTTTCCTATCGTTCTATTTCATGAGCAAAAGCTCTTGCCGGACCATTTACGGAATCCCATTATTCCCCACTGGTACTACCCTCCTTGAAGGAGTTAATGCAAGTCACCATGCCACAATTCCTCAAATACACTTTACAATTTAGTCATTCATCTTAATCGCGTATAGTGAAATCACAACGAAAGCTTATTCACATAATAGTAGTACGGATAAATTCCACTTCAATCAACTCGCTATCATTACGCCATTAGTCTTTCATATAAGTATTCACATACTGCATATCAGAGGTAACTACTTAGAATGATTCGTATATTTTCCCTTTAAAACTTCATAAATCGTACAAGTTACACGAGAGATGTATCACACATCAAACGTAAGAGAAATGTCTCATGTATCCACGCCTAGCGTTGTTTAACTTAAAGAAGTGTTCTACGTATTCGTTTTTCACATCGCATGTCAACACCTACAACTTTCGCCCACCTATATTCCTTATGTTCTCCAAACCCTCGTTTCGATATCAAGAGGCTCCTACGGAACCCAACGACCACTACAAGCCTTAAGTATACCACTAGCCTCGCCTAACCAATCAATTTTATACTCAGGCGAACCTAAGAACATCCGTGTCTCACTCAACGATTCTAAGGAAGAGGAATGCCCAACGCATACGAACGTATCTATCTTATTTTGGCTACCAAACCTTATTGGTTAAGAATTAGGAGATGATACCACCACCATTGGAAAGTAGACCTTCCGTACATCAATTTCGATATAAAATTTGTCCAAAACAGAGTTCGGATGAAAAAATTATGCCCTTCCGAAGTTTAGCCAAAATGCAGATTTTTGAATACCTACCAGTAGGACACGAATACCTACCGGTAGGAGACTAGAATTTCCCAAAAATGATAGATTTTTGAATACCTACCGGTAGGATATTCAATACCTACCGGTAGGAGACCAGAATTTCACAAAAGTGACACTACTGGACATCGTTTCTACCAGTAGGTCCAAGATTCCTACCGGTAGGACTTGGGTTTTCAGTGCACGAATTTCAGATTTCACAACAACGATTCCAACAACGAAACTAACGATCTAAAGCACTATTCAAACACCAAATCAACACATAAACATATAATAGAAGTGAGAAATCCCTCCCTCGAAGTCGAAGAACGAAACCCATGCTCAATCAAGCAAGCCCTAGCTCTGAAAACCTTGAATCAACCAAGTACTCCTCTTCGAGCTCAAACCCATGAATTTTCAAGCTTTAGAACACTTGAATGCAAAATCTTTGTGGCGGATCGAGGTGGGTTCGAGGTATTTTGAGGGGGGTGTTGGAGTGTGAGAGTTAGAGAGAGAGCGAGAATGAGAGGAGCCGAGAGAGAGATCGGGAGTTAGAGAAAGAGAGGGATGGGAATTATGATTCCCTACACACACATACACACATATATACTTGGACACACACACAATCACACTTGCACTCCCTCCACTTTCAATCCTTATCATTTAAGCCCCAAATCAAATAAATCCAACAAATTTTATATTTATTCAATATTCTAATATTAATAAAACCTTTAAACAATTTCCAAAAATACGGGTCTCTACATCCTACCTCCATAAAGAAATTTCGTCCTCGAAATTTGCTAACCCAATTCCAGCCGATTCACCCATCATAATGCCAAACCTCACTCCATAACTTCATCATCTCTTCTCCATGTAGACTTTTCCTTATCCCAATTACTCCACAAAATCCTCTCTAACGGTATGATCCTACCACTCAATACTTGGCCACGAACCTCTATCATTCATTTCAATTCCTCAAGTCCTAATATTTGTCAAGAATCCTAGTTCTCACATACCTTCATGACAATCTCACTGAAATCCAACTAATAGTACCCCCACGTTCTCCAAATTTTGAATTCCACTTATTCACTCCTACGTTTCATTCTACCATGTACCCCTCGAACTTTCTCGAACATATTGAACTGCTTATAAAACTCAAATTCTAAAGTCCAAGCTTTATCTTTCCCAATCTACATCAACCCACGAACCAATCATTCACTCGATCACTAACCCCAAGAACCTCAAATAACCTTCACTGGGAACAAGCTAAAAGCCTAAAATCCATAAACCATGTAATGACTCGTCACCCTTTGCTCAGCTATACCCATTCACTCATCATGGTCAAACTCGTCACGCACCAAGCTACTGATATCTCTCTCGACTTCAAGTATAGACATATCTCAATGCAACGCGACATCGAAACCATTATGGTAAACTCCGAAGTTCGCTATTTTCCTTATCACAAGTCATTTGCTACTCTCAACTAAGGGTCGACAGACATACTGCTGATACCTTTCGCATCTAACTTTTTAACTATATCATGCAAGAAGAGATAGCAAAGACAAACGCCAGATTCTAACTAATAATCACATCCTCGTGCCCACGCACCCATCAGCGTCTAATTTGCACCATAACTATGAGCCAATTTGATAAGCACCCGATATTACAATATGGGGTGCGCTAAATCTCTAGATTAGTTTAATTTAATATCTAATTAGTCTTTTTTTAATTGCTTTCGCTTGGTAGTTGTTTTAATGTCGTTTTGCAGGAAATCATGCTAAGGCGTGGCCAAGTAGTGGCCAGGCGTGGCCAAGCAAGTAGTGGCTAAGAGGTGCCAAGCGGTGCCAAGGCGCAGCCAAGCATGGCCAAGGCGTGGCCAAGGCAGGAAGGCAAGACTAGGCATGGCCAAGGCAGCGCCCAGGCGTGGCCAAGAGGCAACAAGGCAAAGCAAGGCACTAAGCCAGGCGGCATCGATGGAACAAATGGCTTGGCATCGATGCCGAGCCCCTTAGTGGTGCCAGGCCCTTATCCACTTAGGCATCGATGGAACAAATTGCTTGGCATCGATGCCGAGCTCCTTAGGAGAAGATTTTTGGATCTTTATGGAATATTCCGTGCGCATGCATAAGGAATATAAATAGGAGTGAGGTCATTTTTGTACAAAAAAGGAGGGACGTTTGTATTGCTTAATTTTCAGATCTAGCCTAGATTTTTGGTTGTTCTTGCTTGTTCTTGCTTGTTCTTATTTTTCAGCCCCTTTACTTTTTTATTTCCTGCACTTGTTAGTTAATATTTGGTACTCTTGCCTTAATTAAAGTTGCTTATTGTTGCCCGATCTATCTTTTAAGCTAGTTTTCTTTTAGTGCTATGTTTTCAATTATGCTTAGTAGATTTTTGCTTGCTCTTAATTTCAAAGATATGTGTGAGTAGTTTTCCAAGGTTGGGTCATGGGGTGATTAGCACCTCATGACTTGAGTAAAATTGCATTTTTCACCAATAAAGTTTGAATCTTTGGTTCGAAGATTGATGTGGGGCTTGGATTTGTTTGTCAAATTGCCGAGGTGTTAACCTCCTTGATCATGTGTAGGTAAGAGCATCGCCTACTTACCATACATGATGCTTGGAGCTATGTCGCTCGAGGTGTTTGCTAAATGAATTCTATAGCTAGCTTAATTTTCGAACCATCTTATCTTCCGGCTTAAGAACCTTAATTGAGTATCTTAAATCGTGTAGTTGGTTGGAAAATGTAATTTAGCTCGAGTCGTGGGTGTTAGACATTCCTACACCTAATCTGCTTTTTTTTTTTCCTAGTTTATTCTCGTTTAATTTAGCCTTTTTACTTTCCACCGCAAACGAAAAACTAAGTTGGCTGTCTAAAGGCCGAAAACCAGTACTTGCATCTACAAATCCAGCAAAGCCGAATAATTATTCCCTTGGGTACGATCCCGGTCTTCCGGATTATTATGCTTCAATTGGACGCTTACACCCTACGCTTGGGGTGATCTTATTATATATATCGACGAACGAAGCATTTTTGGCGCCGTTGCCGGGGATTTCTTTATATGGCTTTTCTTGGAGGTTCGACAAACCATTGTGAGTATTCCGCCTCTTTCTTTTAGTAGTTTAGTAGCATAAGTAGTTTAGTAGTTTATTTGCTTATAGGTCGTACTTAGCTTGGTGGATACCTCTAACCTGGTCTTATGCCAAACCTGAGGTGTAACGAAGCCCGGTTAAGTATTGAGCTATCTAGTTAGTTAGTTAGTTTTCCTTGCTTTATTTGATTGCATTGTTGAGCCGAGGCGGTGGTCTAACCCCTCGCATATTCTGTTTGTTGAGTTGAGGTGGCGGTCTAGCCCCTCCAGTCTGTTAGTTTGCTGGTAGTTAATTAGTTAGTTAGTTGGTAGATTTTGCTTGTGTATGTCTGTTGTGTACCGAAGCCCAATTTCCAATCGGCTTCATCGTTCTTCGTCTCCGCCGAGAATCCGTAGCATTGTCAGGGCGTATCCTGCCCACTCTCCGCCTCGTAGATTCAATCGAAATCGCAATCGCAAAGGCCCAATGGCCGACGAAGCTCCAGTTCGTACTCTTCGTGATTATCTGAATCCAGAAAGAGCTCCACAAGTATCGCCTATCGTTATTCCGGTTCCAACCGCCGGCAACACATTTGAATTCAAGGCCGAGTATCTTCGGGTTATTCCAGAGTTTCGGGGCGAGAATTGGAGGATCCTTATTTGCATATCCGGAAGTTCGAAAACGTCTTGCATTCCTTTGTTACAATTCCGGGGCAACTTGAGCAAGCTTGCTTGAAGTTATTCCCATTTACTCTCAAGGACAAAGCAGTGGTTCAATTCTCTCAAACCTCAATCATTGCGCAACTGGGGAGCAGTTCAGGATGCTTTTACTACGAAGTTCTTTCCAGCCAGCAGGACAAAGTTACTTATCGATCAGATTCAAAGTTTCAAACAAAAGGGATGGGGAGACTTATCACAAGTATTGGGAGCGCTACAAGGATTTGCTTATGTCGGTTCCTCACCAAAACTTCCCGTTGTATCTTCGAGTTAATTATTTCTACACCGGTTGTTCTCAAGAGAGCAAGCAGCTTACCAGATACTATGGGAGGAGGTGACTTCTTGGGAAAGACTCCAGAGGATGCTTGTGATTTCTATGAGACACTAGCTGAGAAGACTCAGACTTGGCAGTTTGCAGACCCAGGAGATAGGGCGATGTTCAATCAGGGTCCTTCTGGTTCAGGAAAATTCTCTATCGCGGAGCATACAGCTTTTGAAACCCGTTTGGAGGAGATTGCCCGTAAGTTGGATAAGTTGGAACTTAAGAGTGCTCAGTCTCAAGAAGTGAAGGTGGTTCGCCAAGTTGAGGAAGTTTGTGTTATTTGCGAGATGGTGGGGCACACGACCGAAGCTTGTCCTAATATTCCAGCTTTGAAGAACGTAATCAATGGGATTGCTCCGGAAGAGGTTCAGGCAGTTCAACGTTTTGATCCCTATTCTCAATCTTATAATCCGGGAACACGTCAACATCCAGCTTTCCGTTGGAATCAGTCTAATGAAGGGAGTTCCTCTCAAGTTCAACCTCCTGCTCCTCAATTGCCTTGGAAGCAACCTCAGAATGCTTTCCGTTTCCCTCAAGCTCAAGGTCCGCCAGGGTTTGCTCCTCCTGCTCCATTCCCTCATGCAAGCCAATTTCAGCAACAACCTGTTCAGTTTCAACAGCCCTCTCAGTTTCAACAACAACCCCCTAAGTGTTCTTGGGAAGATCAGTTCAGTGCTCTCTTGCAAGGCCAAACTGCTATCAATGAGCAGCAGACTCAGATGATGAATGATATTAGAAATCAGTTGGGTAAATTGACAACAACTGTGGGGATGTTACAACAAGAGAGATGGAAGTTCCCAACATAGACTCAACCTAATCCCCAAACGACTTCCACTCCGACTTCTCAAGGTGTTCATTTTGCTAGCTCTTCGGTGACTTTCCCCGAGCAAGCAAAGGCTATTATTTCTCTTCGAAGTGGGAAGGTTGTGGATAATCAAGTGAAGATGCCTCCGGAACCTACTTTGTTACCTACTCCTATCGATTGTTCAGTTCCAACACCAATCCTTGGGGAATCTCCCAAGGAGGATGCAAGCAAGGAGGATTCAGAAGATAAGGAGAAAGAAAGGGTAAAACGAAGGAAAGTGTACCGGATCCTCAAGTTGTTCCAATACCGGCACCTTATCCTCATCGCTTGAAGGCTTTGGCGAAACCTAATCTCAATTTGGAGTTGCATGAGCTGTTTAATCAAGTGAAGATCAACATTCCCCTTATGGATGCCATCAAGCAGATTCCGTCTTATGCTAAGTTTCTTAAGGATCTATGCACTCGGAAGCGAAAATTGAACGTCCAAAAGAAGATCTTTCTGACCGAACAAGTGAGTTCCATCATTCAGACAAACATCGCACCAAAGTACAAAGATCCGGGGAGTCCTACTATTTCAATTACCATTGGAGGAAAGCGTATCGAGCAAGCTTTGCTAGATCTTGGTGCAAGTGTCAATCTACTTTCATTTTCTGTTTATCAAGAGCTTGGGTTAGGAGAAATGAAGCCTACTCGAGTCACTCTTCAGTTAGCTGACCGGAGCATTCGGACTCCAAGAGGGGTAGTGGAAGATGTCTTGGTACAAGTGGGTCAGTTTATCTATCCAGTGGACTTTGTGATTCTCGATACAAATGCAACTGATTCTTGTGTTGCTTCTACTCCAGTGATTCTTGGGAGACCTTTCTTGGCCACAGCAGATGCAGTTATCAACTGTAGGAATGGATTGCTTAACATGACTTTCGGTAACATGAAGATGGAAGTCAATGTTTTCAACATAGGTAGTCAGATGGGTGATGATGAGAATGTGAACGAGGTGAGCTTTATTGACAGTCTTGTGGAGGAACATGTGGATGAGTTGCTTTATAGTGATCCTTTGGAAGTTGCTCTTACAACTGAAGAAGCTGAATTTCTTGAATCTTCTGAAGTAAGCTATTTGCACTCTTTGCTTGATGGGGATGATGAAGCTTATGCTATGAATGCTTGGACCCCACAGTTTGATGAATTTGAGGAGCTACCACCTATCGAGAAGAAGGCTCTTCCCTCTAGTGTTGAGCCACCGAAGTTGGAATTGAAAGTCTTGCCCGACACACTGAAGTATGCATTCCTTGGAGACAACGAGACCTATCCCGTGGTGATATCCTCTTCTCTTGGGAATCTCCAAGAGGAAGAGTTGATCAAATTATTGAAGAAGCACATGAAGACCATTGGATGGACAGTTGCAGATATCAAGGGAATTGATGCCACTCTTTGCTCGCACCATATTGCTTTGGAGGATAATGTCAAACCTTCTCGTCAACCTCAACGCCGCTTGAACCCAATCATGAAGGATGTTGTCCGCGCTGAAGTTTTGAAGCTACTAGATGTTGAGATTATCTACCCTATCGCTGATAGCAAGTGGGTGAGTCCAATTCAGGTTGTACCAAAAAAATCTGGGGTGACAGTTGTACGTAACGAGGAGAATGAGCTTGTACCCACTCGAGTTCAGACGGGATGGCGAGTATGTATTGATTACCGGAAACTTAATGCAAGCACCAGAAAGGATCACTTTCCAATGCCATTTATCGATCAAATTCTTGAAAGGATAGCTGGGCATGCGTTCTACTGCTTTTTGGATGGATATTCTGGGTATAATCAGATCGAGGTTGCTTTGGAGGATCAAGAGAAGACCACGTTCACCTATCCCTTTGGAACATTTGCTTATCGTCGGATGCCGTTTGGTTTGTGCAATGCTCCAAGAACGTTTTCAAGGTGTATGATGGGTATTTTCAGTGACATGGTGGAAAAGATTGTAGAAGTTTTCATGGACGATTTCTCAGTTTTTGGTGACTCGTTCGAGTCATGTTTGGCCAATCTCGAGAAGGTTTTGACAAGATGTGAAGAAAAGAATTTGGTGCTCAATTGGGAAAAGTGCCACTTCATGATTACTCAGGGTATCGTGTTGGGCCACATTGTATCGTCAAAGGGAATTGAGGTAGACAAAGCCAAGATTGATCTTATCGCCAACCTCCCTACTCCGAAGTGTGTGAAGGACATCCGTTCTTTCTTAGGGCATGCTGGTTTTTATCGTCGGTTCATCAAGGATTTTAGTACTATTTCTCGGCCCTTGTGCCATCTTCTTGCCAAAGATGTACCATTTGAGTGGTCTCCCGCATACGAGCAAGCCTTTTGCAAGTTGAAAGCTAGTCTCACCACGCCTCCTATCGTGCAACCGCCGGATTGGAGCCTCCCATTTGAGCTTATGTGTGATGCAAGTGACTATGCTGTATGAGCTGTTTTGGGGCAAAGGAAAGACAAGCATCCGTACGTGATTCATTATGCAAGCAAGACTCTGAATGATGCTCAAGTCAATTATACTACCACAGAAAAGGAGTTACTTGCGGTGGTGTTTGCTCTTGATAAGTTTCGTTCGTACTTGATTGGTGGCGCCCCTATTATTGTGTTCATGGACCACTCCGCTCTTAAGTACTTACTCACCAAGCAAGATGCCAAAGCTCGTTTGATTCGATGGATTCTACTTCTCCAAGAGTTCAATTTGACCATTAAGGATAAGAAGGGTGTCGAGAACGTGGTAGCTGACCACTTATCAAGGTTACAATTTGAGGATCCTGCTCCAAACCTTCCTATCGTGGACACGTTCCCGGATGAACAATTGCTGGCCGTTTCGAGTACCCCATGGTTCGCCGACATAGTGAATTATTTGGCTACGGGACTCTTACCATCGCATTGGTCTCCTCAAGAATGTCGTCGGTTCCTTCATGAAGTACGGATGTTCTCCTATGACGACCCCTACTTGTTCAAGTATTGCCAAGATCAGATAGTGCGTCGTTGCATGCCAGATTCAGACCAAAAGAGAATTCTCGAGTTTTGCCATTCGGAGGCTTGTGGAGGCCACTATTCTTCTAGGAAGACATCCGCCAAGGTGTTGCAGTGTGGATTCTATTGGCCAACGTTGCATAAGGATGCTTATCACTTTTGCATCGCTTGTGAACGTTGTCAGAAGCTTGGAAGCGTGACTTGGAAGGATGAGATGCCTCTCACTAACATCTTTGTAGTTGAGATCTTCGACTGTTGGGGGATCGACTTTATGGGACCGTTTCCTGTTTCTTTTGGCAATCTGTACATCCTATTGGCAGTTGATTATGTTTCAAAGTGGGTAGAAGCCATTGCAACGCGGACCAATGATGCCAAGGTGGTGGTTGAATTCCTCAAAGACAATATTCTTTCACGGTTCGGGATGCCAAGAGCAATCATAAGTGACCAAGGCACCCATTTTTGCAATCGAGCGTTTGCAGCCTTAATGAAGAAGTATGGGATTACTCACAAAGTCTCCACCGCCTACCATCCGCAGACGAATGGGCAAGCAGAGTTGGCAAATAGGGAAATCAAGCACATCTTGGAGAAGACGGTGAACCCTAACCGAAAAGATTGGAGTCTCAGATTGAATGATGCACTATGGGCTTATCGGACAGCATACAAGACTATTTTGGGAGCTTCGCCGTATTGTTTGGTTTATGGGAAAGCGTGTCATCTTCCAGTCGAGCTTGAGCATAAGGCATATTGGGCTATCAAATCATTGAATTATCATTTGCCAGCCGCTGGCAAGCACCGAAAGCTCCAACTCAATGAGCTTGAAGAGATTAGGAGAGATGCTTATGACAACACCGCCATTTATAAAGCAAAGGTCAAGGCATTCCACGATAAGCGAATTCACCGGAAGGACTTTGAGATTGGACAGAAGGTACTCCTATACAATTCTAAGCTTCATTTGTTTCCCGGTAAATTACGTTCTCGTTGGGCTGGTCCTTATGTTGTTAAGCATGTTTATCCACATGGTGCTGTTGATGTTATGAATCGTGTTAATGGTCAATCTTTTAAAGTGAATGGACAGAGGCTTAAACCATTTCTCGGCAGTTTTGAGGTTGGAGAGCCGGATGAGGCGCTAGTCGATCCAGTTTACACGGTTGATTAGCTTGTTTCTTTATGTTTGCACGGGGAGCGAAAGCGTAACCGCTGAACTTAACTTAACTGTTTGTCGGACCCGGCCCCCAGGTAGGGGTACCCACCATTGACTTGGGTATATGTAGCTTCGCACGCTGCTACTAAAAAAATCGTGTGCCCAGCTCCGGTTCGAAGGGCAAAACTTGTAAATATTGTACATACTTGTTTTTCTTTCTTGCTTTATCATGTTTTAGTTAGCTATGCATGTTTAGTTTTGTTTTAGCTTGTTTGTTTGCATGTTTAGTTTTGTTATGTTTTCTTGCTTTCAATAAAGTCTTGGAGATGTTTCACATGAAAAGATTTCACCTATGTTAGTGAAAAAAGGGCTTTCATTAGCTTTTCTTGGTAATAGTTTATCGGTAACGATCCATGCTCTCCGAATATGCCCCTATCGGTGGCAACTTAGGTCTGTGGGTGAGGTGTGATATTGCCTAGAGTGCACGCTAGGTTGTATTCTATCTTGCTTTGTTTTGATCGTAGGGGACGCTGGACTTAATTGTTTGGCGAGGTCGAGCGATAAATTTTATTACGGGCGCTAGCATAACACATTTTCAACGGTCTAGTATAGCCACCCATTTCATACCTCACCGGTAAGGAATGGGAAGAAAAGTATGACTCGTTTGATCGCGTGATGATCGGGTGGTGCATTGCATTTCATTCTGTCTTGCATGATTTACTTGATTTTTGTTCGTGCTTTTTGTCTTCCGTCTTTTACTTCTGTTTTGTTTTGAAACCGGATAACACGGGCCGGTGTTTCTAATGTCATTTGTCTTGTGGAAAGTCATTCTCTTAAGTCTTCTGCAGGGTTTATGTGCTACCACACCAGCCTTGGTAGTTTGGAGCTAAAGCCGGAGTGAGTGAGGCATTCAGGAGCCCTAAGCATGGGTGCGGCTATGTGTTGCGGTTATTAGTCCAATAAAGCTTTGGATATGGTCCTGTGTGACTAGCTGTGGTTCCGAATTGGCAGAACCGAAGGAGTAAACCCTGGAAGCATCTAATCTGGCTGGAACGGGACATTGACATGAAATCCTCCAACTTGGTCGAGGTATTTAGGGGTTGACATTCCCCTTGGACGGTACATTCGCGCACTCTTTTCTCTCTTCGCTCTTGTTCTTCATGCTATGAGGGCATAGCATCGCTTTAAGTTGGGGAGGGTTAGCTTATGTGCTATTTGCTTACTTTTGCTTCATTTTGAGCATTTTGTGAGAAATTTGAAAATTCAAAAAAACAATAGAAATTGAAAAATCCAAAAAAATGAGAAAATGGAAAAATTTAAAAATAAATAAAAGGTTTTTGCTTGCAATTCTTTCCTTTTATCATGTTTTTAGCTCTTTTTCATAGCTTGTTGCATGCTCAATAAATGTTAGTTGGCAAGAGTTCGTAGCAATCCTAAGAATTTTTGTGCTTCTTGACTCGCATGCTTAGTTGAAAATTGGACGAGTTAAGTTTTGAGCAAGTTTTTGAGCAAGTTTTGGCCCATATTCCCATCTTTTCAATAAAATGCTCGTAGTTAGGAGAATAATCGCATGTCCATCTCTAATTGTGTTTAAATGTCGATTTTCAATCATTTTGGAATTCAAAGCGCACTTAGGAGAAGATACAAGGCATTCTTTGCATGATCATACCACAAATGAGTCCCCTTGTCTTATTTTGCATCCTGTTATTTTCCCGTTCTTTGATTTAACCTAGGCAACCGGTTGTTCGGAGGGGTGTGGGGATATGTTTTCAATGTTCAATAGGTGTTTTGGGGATGATATTTGAAGTGGTGAAAAGTTTTGGGGATTAAATTGAAGAAAGGGCAGAGATTCTGAGACATTTGGTTTGGTATCGTGGTAATCCAGAGGATCAAGCTTAAGGCTCATGATACCGGTGCTTGTTAATTGTACGTATTGATCAAAGGTATCGTGGGCTATTGGAGGAGTATTTGGAAGTTCAATAGGTGCTTTGGGGATTATTGGGTGAGAAGTGCAAGATCCAGGGACCAATTTGAAAGTAATAAACTCCATCGGTACTTAATGGTTCACACCGTGGCCCACTATTGCTCTCGGCATCGATGCCAGCTTTTTCTTTCCATCGGTGCCGAGTGGGTTACAACAACAGTTAGTCGAGCAGCAGTCCAGTGCACCATCAGACCCAACTTCATCTTCCAAACCCGATTCTCTCTCTCTTCATCCCTCCATTGTTCTACCACAAAACCCTATCTCTAAACCTCCAATAACCCACCAAATCTCCCATATTTTCTCACAAAACCACCAAATCCTTCAAGCTCCTCAAGAGTTCATCCATAAATTTCGGATTTTCAGGCCCTAGTCAAGGTAAACTCACTGCTCTCTCTCAAATCCGAAATTTTTCAATTTTCCCACAAAAATCCCTACGTTCTTCACTCCTCCCACATATATATATCAACCCCCACCTTATCTTAGCCTACATTTCACCCATTCCAACCAAAAATCAGATCCCTAAAAAAAAAAAAAAAAAACCAAACCAAAAAACGAAAAAAAAAAAAACAAAACCCAAACTCTTTCTTGCTTCCATGCCAAAGATCAAAAAGACCGAACACCGGGCAGCCCCTCCTCAACCAGAGATTGCAGAGGAGGATGTTTTGGCAGAGGAGGATGTTTTGGCAGAGGAGGATGATTTTCAGCCGGAGGAGGCTGCTGGTTCTCGGAAAAAGAGAAGGCGTAGGACGCCGGTTGAGATAGCAGCGGATAAAAGAAGAGAATGGGAGGGAAGTTTCGTGGGCAGGAAGTTCATAAACGAACGGCAAGTGGATGCCAAGGCATTACCCGATGGTCATAAAGGGCTCCGATACATCATGCGTCAAGGTTTGAATTTCTGGACTGAACAATTACTTGGGTATAATAAAAATGCAGTCATAGAATTTTATAAGTTTATGCGTATTCCGGAGGGTGATTGGGAAAGTGACCCGAATGTGAAAATTGTTTCAAAGGTGGGGGGTGTTGATATTGAAATTACTCCTGAAGATATTGCTAAATACTTGAACATTCAGCGGCCTACTTCTGAATCTGTGAATTACCCTAAACAGGATGAGTTAATTGACTTACAGGTTGTGAATGAGACACTCTATGGTGATCCCGCATTAGCTTCATTACCCCATGTGCCTGGAAATTTTAAAGCCAGTTTTAGGTTCCTAAATAAAGTGATTCACTTTAACCTTTACCCCCGAGGCTCAGAGCATAGACCTACAAGGAAATGTGGAGAAATTCTGTATGCGTTCAAGGCTAAATTGGTGGTAGACTGGGCATTATTTATTTTCACTCAGTTGATAGATTTCCGAGCTAATACTTTACTCACGGCCAACATGCCTTATCCTTGCATGATCACTAGTTTGTGTTTGAAAAAGGGAGTTTCGGGGGATGAATATGAGAGGTTGGAGGAGCTTTCACCTGGATCTATTGATGATATATCTATTGTAAAGAGTTGGTCTCAGATTCATACAGCTAAGGGTAAATAGGCAAAAAAGGGAGATTATTTGACTTCTATGCCATCCAAGAAGGAGAAGCAATTTTCTTGGATTAAGAAGATGTTCTGTCAAGGGGTTGCGACAATAAATTATCAAAGGAAGGAAAAAGTTGAGAGGAGACAGATCATGAGGGAACAGGAGAGGCAAAGGAGGGAAATTGCGTGGCAAACTTCTATTTTGGAGCAGCAATTTGGGGAGAAGTATACCCCCGAACCAGTTGAGGAGGGAGACATTAGTGATGATTTTGCTGGATACGAGAGCGAGGAGATTCCTGATTGAGGGGTGACTTGGCTGATTGAGGTGCATTGACTTGGTGCATGGTGTAGAGAGTCGGTGGTTAGAAATCCCCTTACTTGGTCGGGGTCTAGGTTGGTTGACATGCCGACCATTCTATCTTTTATATTTGTCTTTTGCATTTTATTTCATAAGTTTAGTAGTGCACATGCTTAGTTGGTTAGTTGGTTTTTGTTTGGCCGAGTTGGCCCTGACTTGGTTCATTTTGTTTGTCGGCGGCGGTCATTTGGGTAGATGACCAAGCTAGTTATAGACCGTCGCCCATTTTTGTGCTAACCTTTTCTTTGAAACCAAGGTCGTTAAAAGCTGAAAAAGTCCTTAGTTGATCTTTTGTGCCCATGAATTCCATTTTGATTGACTGTCTGATAGTTGCATAATTAGTTTTATGGCATGCTTTCCTTTCGTTATCCAAGATCATCTGTTAGTTGTTAACTCTGTTGAATAAGTGCTGTAGTTGTTGAGGCATAGCTTTCTTTGTTCGCTATTGCCTGTTTGTTAAGCACTTTGTTGGTGGATATGGTTTAGATTGAATTCGCAAGGTCTTGTGTCCCGTATCCTCCCCTTGTTCGAGGACACAAACCTTTTTAGCTTGCTCTTGGACTTGCTTGATACTTAGCCTGGTTTAATTGAATGCTGAAATTGTGAATTGTGGAGTGAAATAAAAAGTTGGAATGCTTGAACTCTTGCTAGTTTACAATGTTGAGTATGTTCTAAGTTGTGATAGCGAAATGAATTGCAAGTTGCTAGTTTTCGTAGTTTTTGTGTCTTATTTGCTAGGGACTAGCAAACCTCAAGTTGGGGGGTGTGATAAGCACCCGATATTACAATATGGGGTGCGCTAAATCTCTAGATTAGTTTAATTTAATATCTAATTAGTCGTTTTTAATTGCTTTCGCTTGGTAGTTGTTTTAATGTCGTTTTGCAGGAAATCATGCTAAGGCGTGGCCAAGTAGTGGCCAGGCGTGGCCAAGCAAGCAGTGGCCAAGAGGTGCCAAGCGGTGCCAAGGCGCAGCCAAGCATGGCCAAGGCGTGGCCAAGGCAGGAAGGCATGACAAGAGAAGGCCAAGCCGTGGCCAAGCAAAGAGGCAACCGGGCAAAGCAAGGCACTAAGCCAGGCGGCATCGATGGAACAAATGGCTTGGCATCGATGCCGAGCCCCTTAGTGGTGCCAGGCCCTTATCCACTTAGGCATCGATGGAACAAATTGTTTGGCATCAATGCCGAGCTCCTTAGGAGAAGATTTTTAGATCTTTATGGAATATTCCGTGCGCGTGCATAAGGAATATAAATAGGAGTGAGGTCATTTTTGTACAAAAAAGGAGGGACGTTTGTATTGCTTAATTTTCAGATCTAGCCTAGATTTTTGGTTGTTCTTGCTTGTTCTTGCTTGTTCTTATTTTTCAGCCCCTTTACTTTTTTATTTCCTGCACTTGTTAGTTAATATTTGGTACTCTTGCCTTAATTAAAGTTGCTTATTGTTGCCCGATCTATCTTTTAAGCTAGTTTTCTTTTAGTGCTATGTTTTCAATTATGCTTAGTAGATTTTTGCTTGCTCTTAATTTCAAAGATATGTGTGAGTAGTTTTCCAAGGTTGGGTCATGGGGTGATTAGCACCTCATGACTTGAGTAAAATTGCATTTTTCACCAATAAAGTTTGAATCTTTGGTTCGAAGATTGATGTGGGGCTTGGATTTGTTTGTCAAATTGCCGAGGTGTTAACCTCCTTGATCATGTGTAGGTAAGAGCATCGCCTACTTACCACACATGATGCTTGGAGCTCTGTCGCTCGAGGTGTTTGCTAAATGAATTCTATACCTAGCTTAATTTTCGAACCATCTTATCTTCCGGCTTAAGAACCTTAATTGAGTATCTTAAATCGTGTAGTTGGTTGGAAAATGTAATTTAGCTCGAGTCGTGGGTGTTAGACATTCCTAGACCTAATCTGCTTTTTTTTTTCCTAGTTTATTCTCGTTTAATTTAGCCTTTTTACTTTCCACCGCAAACGAAAAACTAAGTTGGCTGTCTAAAGGCCGAAAACCAGTACTTGCATCTACAAATCCAGCAAAGCCGTATAATTATTCCCTTGGGTACGATCCCGGTCTTCCGGATTATTATGCTTCAATTGGACGCTTATACCCTACGCTTGGGGTGATCTTATTATATATATCGACGAACGAAGCACAATTATATACATTGAGATTGCACATCAAGTCAAGCATGCATGTTAACATCAAACAATAATAAATTTTGTACACAAAATATTTCAACGAACTATCCATACAAATTACTGACTTACACAACGCCCGACTCACCCACGTATTAGCAAATTCACTCAGTATCCCACAGACTCATAGAGTATCCAATAGTCTCACAAAGTATCCATCGGACTCACCAAGTATCCTACAGTCTCACAAAGTATCCAGCGGACTCACAAAATATCCATTGGACTCACCAAGTATCCAGCGGACTCACAAAGTATTCAGCGGACTCACAAAGTATCTAGCGGACTCACAAAGTATCCAACGGACTCACCAAGTATCCAGCGGACTCACAAAGTATCCATCGGACTCACCAAGTATCCATCGGACTCACCAAGTATCCAGCGGACTCACAAAGTATCCAACAGTTTCACAAAGTATCCATCGGACTCACCAAGTATCCAGCGGACTCACAAAGTATCCTTCACTTCACATTTCATGGCTCTAAGAAGTCCAAAAGTAATCTCATTCTCTTCAATCTCGTAATACTTCACACGTTGTCTATTCACTTTACCAATTTCTAGCATTCTCATTCATTTAGTCTAATCAAATTACCTATTTCTCATATTCGCAATCTTAAACATCACATCACAAATATACGTATCATCAATATTAATCATTCTCCTATTTCAACAACATTACAACCCAACAACGTCCATTATCCTAACACCTACACAATGTGTACAATAGCTACACCAACTAACATACAATACTATTGATTGTTTCTATACTAAAATTTTGACACCAACACAAACGAATTGACTGACCCCTCCCTTAATGCCCACAAGACTAAGGGTTTTCAAACAACATGTTTATACCCCTAGTTACGTCTAAGGCTTCTACTGCCCCAGTACTCGAGAGCTAAATTCACTCACACAAATAACTTCTAACGGTCCAGCTCACCATAAATTTCACGGCTCATAAATTTCTTTCTCTCCACCAAGTAGTCATATCAACATCAATATTTCTCAATGACATCACCACAATGACACTTAACCCCAATGATTCACAACATTCCAATCACCATCACTATTATCTTTTAATCTCTCTCAAACAAACTTATCATCCCAATGGTTCACCCCAACGTATCCTCTATTGTCTTCAATCTAAGTCTACACCCTGAATACACACCATACACAATCCCTACACTCAATTTCTTCAACTCACAACATCCCATTTTCCATGAAATTTCTATGTACAGTCATCTACCTCAAATTTAGAGATTTAACCCCTATACACAACCCTATTGTCCAATTGACTTTCCGAGACTTCCATCTAGAAGGAGCGGTGATCAAGCGCCTCTTCCAACTGGATCTCATCGGTAGTCGCCTGGGTGTTCAGAAGACACATACTGTATCTAGACACCTTACCTATAACTATCATCTTCCTAATTCAAATTAACCTTAGAACAAATATCTTCCTTGTGGGCTTGACTTGCCCTACCTATGATACAATAACTGTCTCAATAACAACCATAACAACGGCTGGTCACATTCACTAACACAGCAAGTCATTTCCCTTTTTCATACACATCAAGACACTCCCTGTCTCAACCCCTAACCCGTACACCACTCTCCTTATACGTATACTCAGTTCAACTCCTATCACATGGGATTTACTTAACACGCTTAAAACTGAATACATAATCCATACAATTCACATAGAAATCACTTCTAACTCTTAACTCGTTGGTCATATTAATATTCTAACACTCTTATCATATGCTAACAAATTTCCTCTTTCACACCTCAATCTTGTCACTACTCATACCCATCAAACATCTCACCACAAATGGTAAGAGACCAGGACCACCAAGTGTAACGATATCAATAACAACAATCGCAACCACAATCACTACAAAGAGGTCAAGGTCTCAACTTCTCAACACGGGTCCACAATTCAATGTCACTCTGTCATAATACAAAACTAGAGGCCAGAGCACACGCGATGCGTGTGCAAGTCGGATATTGACAAAATTTGTCAAAATTCGATCAAACAATATAAGTGGGAAGCATTTGTACAAAATTTGTCAAAATCCGACTTACAAAGGCATTGCATATGCCTTCGTCTCAAGTAGAATGTTAAGGGTAATTCAAGTAGGAAATTAACATTTGACACAACGACACTATGTTGTCTATACCAAAGTGCAGAGTGTTTCTTTCAAAGATGCATTGAACCTTTTTTTATGTTAGGACAAAACTGTGTTATTGACCAAAAAGGTTGCTTTTAGATGTGGGAATTCGAAAAGCACATGAGCCCTTTTGTTACAATGTACTAATACAGAAATATATACACCAAAGTGTCAAGTTAGTGGATTTGGGTTTCAGTAAATTTGTAAGAGGTCGGGGCATGCATGTAGAAGTCTTGATTTTGCATATCTTTTTCAAATTCAATCAAATGAATAATAAATTGGAAGATATAGTGCATATTTTGTCAAAATTTGTCCGAATATAATAATTCAGAGAAACATATAATAATTCAGAGAAGCATACCTCAATTTGTAAAGAAGAATTCCGTATATTTACTCATTAGCCAAACACGCCTAAGGGAAAGTACATATAGATAGAGTAAAAAAAAAAAAAAGAAGCCCAAAATGCATCGAATCCAATCTATCTTATTTGTTCCATTTATAATATAATGGAGAAGGTTAAAAAAAGAAACCTCAAAATAGTGCCCCAAACAGCCCAATCAAGCTGGGTATAAAAATCAATTCCAATTTGATAAAGCATAGAGAGAGAATCTAATCATTTTTTGGTCGAAACCTACATATCCTTGCAACAATTAATCCATGAGAAAGAGTCAGGAGGTTTTTTTTTTTTTTTGGTTTCCTCAGGTGCGGGCAATAACAGAGATGAGAAGAGGAAACAATAACCACGTACAACAGTTATTTGTAGTTACGTAATGGAGCAGTTTGTGGGTGGACTTTTTACGTCTTTGTCCTTTCAGACTTTTCAGTAATTAGAGAAGAAGGGCATTTAACTTGTGAATAAAAAATTCTAGAAGGATAAATTTGGAAGATGAAAAATTGTGACACAAAATAGGAGACACCAAACTATTACTCTCCCTTTATATATTAGAATAGATAATAAATAATAATAATAATTAACTGTTTTGTTTCGTGTTTAAAAGGGCACTTATGAAAAGAAAAATACATGACAAAGAAGGAAGACACCAAAGGATGCTCTCCCTTTATATATTAGAATAGATGCAACACCTCAATGATGTGCTGACTCACTAATGCAAGCACACATGTGTTTTGTAAAAAGTATGCAGCAAATTTTTAACCCATGAGACTAAAAAGTCTCCCCACGGTCTCTAGGTATTCTAAACCTATGCTCTGATACCAAATTATCATGCCCTCGATTTTCAACATAAATAGACATAGCCTTTCATAAATAAATTCCTCACATTATCTCACATAATAACCCAAAAGAGTTCACCATGTCCTGGTCATTAAATTACAGATCCAACTCCAAGAGTTTGAATATATATACATCATAAAAAGAAATAGAGTTAAGGTTCTATTACATTCCCAAAACATATTTTATCAAAATGTTCATGAGTCTCTTTTACCACTTCTTCAGAAAATATGCTCTAGAATGCATGCACTTCACTCCATACTACAGCTCCGGGTTCACACCTGAAAATGATAGGTTGAGCTACACTAGCCCAGTAGAGAAATCTACACAACCATTATATGAAAATGGGATGACAGCTAGAATGAACAACAGAAACAAGATATGGTATCTCAAAGGAGAAACAAAACACGACTAGTAATTGTCCCAACGTCGATGAAATAAATGAAGTACTATGACTACACACCATGACTCGAGTTCAACCACGAGGTCTTACTGCCTATACAACTTTCTCATGATAGCCACTGCCCCTCATCTTGCTTCAAATCACTAATCTGATATCTTAACTTATAAAAAAAACTATCATAATCAAGAATCGCAATGCCAATATCTTTCACATCACTCACACTTTCACAATAATACCCCTTTCTCATTCACATCATGTCACAGTTTTCCTATCGTTCTGTTTCATGAGCAAAAGCTCCTGCCGGACCATTTACGGAATCCCATTATTCCCCACTGGTACCACCCTCCTTGAAGGAGTAAATTCAAGTCACCATGCCACAATTCCTCAAATACACGTTACAATTTAGTCATTCATCTTAATCGCGTATAGTGAAATCACAACGAAAACTTATTCACATAATAGTAGTACGGATAAATTCCACTTCAATCAACTCGCTATCATTACGCCATTAGTCTTTCATATAAGTATTCACATACTGCATATCAGAGGTAGCTACTTACAATGATTCGTATATTTTCCCCTTGCAACTTCGTAAATCGTACAAGTTACAAGAGAGATGTATCACACATCAAACGTAAGAGAACTGTCTCATGTATTCACGCCTAGCGCTGTTTAACTTAAAGGAGTGTTCTACGTATTCGTTTTTCACATCGCATGTCAACACCTACAACTTTCACCCACCTATATTCCTTATGTTCTCTAAACCCTCGTTTTGATATCAAGAGGCTCCTACGGAACCCAACGACCACTACAAGCCTTAAGTATACCACTAGCCTCGCCTAAACAATCAATTTTATACTCAGGCGAACCTAAGAACATCCGTGTCTCACTCAACGATTCTAAGGAAGTGGGCTACCCAACGCATACGAACGTATGTATCTTATTTTGGCTACCAAACCTTATTGGTTAAGAATTAGGAGATGAGACTACCACCATTGGAAAGAAAACCTTCCGTACATCAATTCGATATCAAGTTTGTCCAAAACGGAGTTCGGATGAAAAAATTATGCCCTTCCGAAGTTTAGCCAAAATGCAGATTTTTGAATACCTACCAGTAGGACACGAATACCTACCGGTAGGAGACTAGAATTTCCCAAAACTGACAGATTTTTGAATACCTACCGGTAGAACACGAATACCTACCGGTAAGAGACCAGAATTTCACAAAAGTGACACTACTGGACAACGTTTCTACCGGTTGGTCCAAGATTCCTACCGGTAGGACTTGGGTTTTCAGTGCACGAATTTCAGATTTCACAACAACGATTCCAACAACGAAACTAACGATCTAAAGCACGATTCAAACACCAAATCAACACATAAACATATAATAGAAGTGAGAAATCCCTACCTCGAAGTCGAAGAACGAAACCCATGCTCAATCAAGCAAGCCCTATCTCTGAAAACCTTGAATCAACCGAGTACTTCTCTTCGAGCTCAAACCCATGAATTTTCAAGCTCTAGAACACTTGAAAGCAAAATCTTTGTGGCGGATCGAGGTGGGTTCGAGGTATTTTGGCGGGGTGTTGGAGTGTGAAAGTTGGAGAGAGAGCGAGAGGAGCCGAGAGAGAGATCGGGAGTTAGAGAGAGAGAGGGATGGGACTTATGATTCCCTACACACACACATACACACATATATACTTGGACACACACACAATCACACTTGCACTCCCTCCACTTTCAATCCTTATCATTTAAGCCACAAATAAGATAAATCCAACAAATTTTATAACTACTCAATATTCTAATATTAATAAAAGCTTTAAACAATTTTCAAAAATACGGGTCTCTACAGCGACTGTGGGGAAAATGGAACGGTGAGAGAGGAATGGAAAATTAGAGACACGTGTCCCGGAAAATTAGAGACACGTGTCCCTCGGGTGTATGATTGATGGGTAATTATTCAGCATTCTCGAGTATTATGTGGCGTTGCTTACATGGTACTCACATCCATTTACGTATAGACAAATTATTATTATTTCTTTTTGTTTAGTAATTGCAAAATAAAAAGTGACTCATATTATCTGATGACAATTTTTTATTTACGAAAAGTACATATACTGATGTCAGAGGATGTACAGGAGTAGACAAATCATAGAGGGGTGCAAGCTTTGATGAATCCCATTAGTTGGGTGACATGGCAAAATTCGAGTTCATTTTCCTAAAGGGCCAAACCCAAGGATTTATATATTAATATCTACAAGAACCGTGTTATGTATAGCAGAGGGCTTCTGACTGGCCGGCCCCGTTTTGTCAAGGGATTCCCGTCCAAACCCACCATTTGTCAAATTCATTCCACATAAACCCCGTTTTAAGTGATATACCCAAAATAACCCGCTCTCATCTTTTCCCCTCAAATTGAAAGCCGCACAACTTTGTCTCCTTCATCATACAGCGAGGTCGCCGGAGTTACAGCGAAGTCTCCACGTCTACCTGCCCACGTTCCCCACCGTCTTCCTCCTCCAAATCGCTTGCCAAACTGCCGGCGGCGGCGGCGACGACGAGTCATCGGTTTTTATACTCGACCTCTCAGCGATTCCTCTCCCGTCAATCTACGGACTGTTGAAGGACGTGTTGGTCTCACCAGATGTACTGAAAATTGGGGTTTAGATTCAAGCAAGATCTAGTTTACTTGTCTTCCACTTTCTGCTCTAGCTCAAGGCGGCGACCCTGGCTTTGATAGGGTGAGTTTTTTATTTTTTATTTGGTGAGGTCGATGGGGCCGCCGCGGTGGCTGCTGTTGTTGTTGTTGGTAGCGCTACTCTTGGTCGTGGCTGTGCTCGGCCATTGCTGCGTGTGTAGCTTTTACTATTTTTAGCTATTTATGTTGGGATATATTTTCTCACTGAAAATCCGAAACAGCTGAGAACCCCCTCCTTTGTTAAATTTTTCTGTTTAGATTTCACAGGTGAAGAGAACCACTGGTTGTTTGTTTGGGGTGAATTGTGCCTTTTTTATAGGTGTGAATTTTTTATTTAGGTGTGAATTTCTAGGGGTGTGAATTTTGAATTTTATTTATGTGTGAATTTATTTATGCTTCCATTGTCGTAGACAATGACGGTAATGATGATCGTTTTAAATTTTTAATGGCTACCTGCTAGTTTGGCATTAGTAATTAGAATCAGAGATAGTTTTCACCAGTTTTCTGCAGAGTAGTTTGGCATTAGTTCTGTTTGGTTTTGTTTTTTTAAAATCCTTTCAGAATATCTCTGTGTGCATATATGTTGACATAGTGTGGGTGTAAATTCTGAAAGAGGCTGTGAATTCTAAAAAGAAAAAAGGTGTGAAATCTTGGAGTGTGAAATCTGCATATAGGAATGTGAATTGTGAGTTCTGTATTTAGAGGTGTGAATTGTGCAGATGAGTGTGAATTCTGGGATGTATGAATTATAAAGTGTGAATTCTGCAAAAAATGTGAATAGTGGAGATATGGTGTGAATTCCAGGAGTGTGAATAGTACAAAAGGGTGTGAATTTTTACAATGGAGTGTGAATTCGGGGGTGTGAATTCTGCAAACGGGTGTAAATTCTTAAAAAGTGGTGTGAATTCTTAAAAGGGGTGTGAATTCTGAAGGTTTGAATTCTCGGATGTGTGAATTCCTCGGGGGTGTGAATTCTGAAGGGTGTGAATCCTTCTTCTCACCTCTTTAAGCTCTGTTGTTCCATGGCTTTTTCTTTTTCTTGAACCGAAATGGCTTGCTTTGGGGAAGATAAACAACCACCCTAGAATTGAATAAGAGAAGGGAGTAGTTGCAACTTGCGCTGGACATTGTTCCGTATTAACCTTTTGAAGTTAAGTTAGTGTGTAACAAGAGCACGTCATTTATCCTCCTAGTTTTTTGTCATTTTTTAACCTATTTTTTAAAAGATTCAGGTTGCCAAGTCTTTTTTTAATTTAGGTGTGAATTGAGTTTTTTTTGAAGGTGTAAATGTTTAATTTGAATATGTGAATTCTTTATTTCGGTGTGAATTCTGTCTTTTTCGAATGTGTGAATTCTGCAGAAGGGTGTGAATTTTTATTTTGTGTAAATGTGGTGTGAACTATGGGGGTGAATAAATGTGGTGTAAATTCACACATGTGAAATGCAGAATTCACTCCCTCTAAAATGAAAGAATTCACACCCCTCAAAATGCAGAATTTACACAAACTCTACACAATTCACATCCAAAAAATATACAATTCAAACTCTCAAAAACAAAACAAAAAATTGCACATAATTTTCAGAATTCACACCATTTTGCAGAATTCCCACCCTCCGAGAATTCACACTCATTTGCAGAATTCACACCGCTTTGCAGAATTACACCCCAGAAATTCGCACTCATTCGCACTATTCACACTCACAGAATTCACTTCTTTGAAAAAAGACAATTCACACCTAAATAAAGAATTCACATGTTCGGAAAAGACACAATTCACACCTTAAAAAAAGACAAAATTCACATCCCATCTATACTTCTCACACCCTTGAAAAACGAGAAATCAATTGAGAGACTCGTAATCTTTACTGAACAAATCAATTGAATCCCAATCATGCACAAATTGAACAAATCAATTCACACCAACTGAAGTACAACAATCTATAACAAATACAAGAACAAAACGATTATGAGAGAAATCAATTGAGAGACTCATGATCTTTATTGCAACGATCTCGAACATATCAACATGCGTAGCTGCAAAATAAAATTTAAAAAATGCAACAATAATCACAATCAAATTAATTAAGAAAAATAAACAAATATACGTATATATTTATATCTATTTACGAATAAGAACTTACCGAGGTGGAATTCTGCCTTTTGAACATGTGAAATCTGCATTTTTGAACTTGTGAATACTGCATTTTGGAGCATGTGAATTGTCCCTAAAATTCACATATCAATTTACACCAAAAAATACACAATTCACACCTACAAATCAACATGATATTTACAGGTTGATTTATGGTCCCCAGAATTCACACGTCTTCGCAGAATTCACACCCTTTTGTAGAATTCAAACCATTCACACCCATCCAAATTACACAATTCACTATCCTAAATCTAGAATTCACACCTTTCTAAAATAAAGAATTCACATCTTCGAAAAAACAGAATTCACACTTTCGAAAAAACAGAATTCACATCCCCAAATTTAAGAAAAAAAAAAGCCTGAGATAATAGCACTAATAAAAATTAACACCAAAGAAATCCATTATCAATCAGATAATAAAAATAATCAAGGCTAAATAAATACGTATGTGTATGTGCATAGCCGCCCGATCGATTCTTCTTCTTCTTCGACGACGACGTAAACTCATCGTCGACCTTCCACCTTACAGCCTTGGGAACAGCGACGGGAGGGACGGGGGAGAAGGGCGATGGTGGTGGGAGGTTGAGGTTTAGGAAATGAGCTGAACATAGAGAGAGCGTGTGAGGACAAAATGGTAAAAATATCTTTTAAAAGGGTCTAGAAGGAAGGTCTTGACAAAAGAGGTTTGGCACGGAACCCCATTTAAAAAATGGGACCGGCAGGTAATTTCCTGTATAGCAGAAGGGTAAGGGTCCTGTCCAGTTGGACTCCCAATCAGTTCAGTCCAGTCTAGTTTAGATTCGTTGTGGGCCCTTTTATGGGCCCGAAACAATGATCATAATAGTTCAATTTTCAGGAAATTACCGGCCGGTCCCATTTTTTAAATGGGGTTCCGTGCCAACCCTCTTTTGTCAAGACCTCCCTTCTAGACCCTTTTAAAAGATATTTTTACCATTTTGTCCTCACACGCTCTCTCTATGTTCAGCTCATTTCCTAAACCTCAACCTCCCACCACCATCGCCCTTCTCTCCCGTCCCTCCCGTCGCCGTTCCCAAAGAGACCGCACCGATGAGGAATCATCCCGCAACGGCGGTAGTGATCTCTTCCTACATGATGCGACCGCTGTCGTTGGAGGTGGCAGCGTCGATGGCCAAGCGATTGTACTCGACGTCGTCCTCCGGCGAGCTTGGGAGCGCGGTTTTCGAGAGCTGGACGATGGTCACCGGCGGCAGAGAGAAGGCGGCAAGGCCCAAGGCTGTAAGGTGGAAGGTCGACGATGAGTTTACGTCGTCGTCGAAGAAGAAGAAGAATCGATCGGGCGGCTATGCACATACACATACGTATTTATCCAGATCTACAAATATATATATGTGTGTGTGTATAAAATGGTTTTCCAGTTTTTTTTTGTCTCTTATGTATGTAGATGTATTTTGTATACATATATTGTTGTCTCACCTTTTTCTTCGAATCTGGAAAAAGCTCAGTTGTGGTTTCAGAATCCAACAGAAAAACAAGGTGTGTGAATTCTTTTCGAGATCTCTCTTTTTTTTGTCGAACGGAATCGATTTTTGAGATCTCTCTGTATGTATATATGTTGACATAGTGTGGGTGTGAATTCTGAAAAAAAAAAAGAGTGTAGTTTATGACCTGAAAATCTAAGAGTGTATATATGTTGACGTAGTGTAGGTGTGAATTCTCGAAAAAGAAGGTGTAGTTCAAGATCTGAAAATCAAAAGGGTGTGAATTATGTACTAGGGTCGAAATTCTTGTTGTTCTGTTGTGTAGATAGGGTGTGAATTCTGAATTTAGGGATGTGAATTTGTAAATCAAATTATTTTTTATGTGAATTCCGAGACCTTCCTCCACTCCTGAAAATCCCCGCCGCGTTGAACAGAGTCACCGTTGCAGGATTTGTCGCCGTTGTTTTCTTCGCTACGACTTTGATGCTTTAGAGCTGCTGATCTTGAGCTTCCCAATGGCGGTGGTGTTGATGAAAACTAATTAATTCCAATGTCGTGTTTAGACTTGATTATTTTTATTATCTGATTGATAATGGATTTCTTTGGTGTTAATTTTTATTAGTGCTATTATCTCAGGCTTTTTTTTTTCTTAAATTTGGGGATGTGAATTCTGTTTTTTCGAAAGTGTGAATTCTTTTTTTTCGAAGATGTGAATTCTTTATTTTAGAAAGGTGTGAATTCTAGATTTAGGATAGTGAATTGTGTAATTTGGATGGGTGTGAATGGTTTGAATTCTACAAAAAGGTGTGAATTCTGCGAAGACGTGTGAATTCTGGGGACCATAAATCAACTTGTAAATATCATGTTGATTTGTAGGTGTGAATTGTGTATTATTTGGTGTAAATTGATATGTGAATTTTAGGGACAATTCACATGCTCCAAAATGCAGTATTCACAAGTTCAAAAATGCAGATTTCACATGTTCAAAAGGCAGAATTCCACCTCGGTAAGTTCTTATTCGTAAATAGATATAAATATATACGTATATTTGTTTCTTTTTCTTAATTAATCTGATTGTGATTATTGTTGCATATTTTAAATTTTATTTTGCAGCTACGCACGTTGATATGTTCGAGATCGTTGCAATAAAGATCATGAGTCTCTCAATTGATTTCTCTCATAATCGTTTTGTTCTTGTATTTGTTATAGATTGTTGTACTTCAGTTGGTGTGAATTGATTTGTTCAATTTGTGCATGATTGGGATTCAATTGATTTGTTCAGTAAAGATTACGAGTCTCTCAATTGATTTCTCGTTTTTCAAGGGTGTGAGAAGTATAGATGGGATGTGAATTTTGTCTTTTTTTAAGGTGTGAATTGTGTCTTTTCCGAACATGTGAATTCTTTATTTAGGTGTGAATTGTGTCTTTTTTCAAAGAAGTGAATTCTGTGAGTGTGAATAGTGCGAATGGGTGTGAATTTCTGGGGGTGTAATTCTGCAAAGCGGTGTGAATTCTGCAAATGAGTGTGAATTCTCGGAGGGTGGGAATTCTGCAAAATGGTGTGAATTCTGAAAATTATGTGCAATTTTTTGTTTTGTTTTTGAGAGTTTGAATTGTATATTTTTTGGATGTGAATTGTGTAGAGTTTGTGTAAATTCTGCATTTTGAGGGGTGTGAATTCTTTCATTTTAGAGGGAGTGAATTCTGCATTTCACATGTGTGAATTTACACCACATTTATTCACCCCCATAGTTCACACCACATTTACACAAAATAAAAATTCACACCCTTCTGCAGAATTCACACATTTGAAAAAGACAGAATTCACACCGAAATAAAGAATTCACATATTCAAATTAAACATTTACACCTTCAAAAAAAAAAACTCAAATCACACCTAAATTAAAAAAAGACTTGGCAACCTGAATCTTTTAATAAATAGGTTAAAAAATGACAAAAAACTAGGAGGATAAATGACGTGCTCTTGTTACACACTAACTTAATTTCAAAAGGTTAATACGGAACAATGTCCAGTGCAAGTTGCAACTACTCCCTTCTCTTATTCAATTCTAGGGTGGTTGTTTATCTTCCCCAAAGCAAGCCTTTTCGGTTCAAGAAAAAGAAAAAGCCATGGAACAACAGAGCTTAAAGAGGTGAGAAGAAGGATTCACACCCTTCAGAATTCACACCCCCGAGGAATTCACACATCCGAGAATTCAAACCTTCAGAATTCACACCTCTTTTAAGAATTCACACCACTTTTTAAGAATTTACACCCGTTTGCAGAATTCACACCCCCGAATTCACACTCCATTGTAAAAATTCACACCCTTTTGTACTATTCACACTCCTGGAATTCACACCATATCTCCACTATTCACATTTTTTTGCAGAATTCACACTTTATAATTCATACATCCCAGAATTCACACTCATCTGCACAATTCACACCTCTAAATACAGAACTCACAATTCACATTCCTATATGCAGATTTCACACTCCAAGATTTCACACCTTTTTTCTTTTTAGAATTCACAGCCTCTTTCAGAATTTACACCCACACTATGTCAACATATATGCACACAGAGATATTCTGAAAGGATTTTAAAAAAACAAAACCAAACAGAACTAATGCCAAACTACTCTGCAGAAAACTGGTGAAAACTATCTCTGATTCTAATTACTAATGCCAAACTAGCAGGTAGCCATTAAAAATTTAAAACGATCGTCATTACTGTCATTGTCTACGACAATGGAAGCATAAATAAATTCACACATAAATAAAATTCAAAATTCACACCCCTAGAAATTCACACCTAAATAAAAAATTCACACCTATAAAAAAGGCACAATTCACCCCCAAACAAACAACCAGTTGTTCTCTTCACCTGTGAAATCTAAACAGCAAAATTTAACAAAGGAGGGGGTTCTCAGCTGTTTCGGATTTTCAGTGAGAAAATATATCCCAACATAAATAGCTAAAAATAGTAAAAGCTACACACGCAGCAATGGCCGAGCACCGCCACGACCAAGAGTAGCGCTACCAACCACAACAGCAGCAGCAACACCGCGGCGGCCCCATCGACCTCACCAAATAAAAAATAAAAAAAACTCACCCTATCAAAGCCAGGGTCGCCGCCTTGAGCTAGAGCAGAAAGTGGAAGACAAGTAAACTAGATCTTGCTTGAATCTAAACCCCAATTTTAAGTACATCTGGTGAGACCAACACGTCCTTCAACAGTCCGTAGATTGACGGGAGAGGAATCGCTGAGAGGTCGAGTATAAAAACCGATGACTCGTCGTCGCCGCCGCCGCCGGCAGTTTGGCAAGCGATTTGGAGGAGGAAGACGGTGGGGAACGTGGGCAGGTAGACGTGGAGACTTCGCTGTAACTCCGGCGACCTCGCTGTATGATGAAGGAGACAAAGTTGTGCGGCTTTCAATTTGAGGGGAAAAGATGAGAGCGGGTTATTTTGGGTATATCACTTAAAACAGGGTTTATGTGGAATGAATTTGACAAATGGTGGGTTTGGACGGGAATCCCTTGACAAAACGGGGCCGGCCAGTCAGAAGCCGTTCAATTTTTAAAACTCGTCGAGAACATTGGCCACTCTAAAAATCACGTTGATTGGATATCGTTTGATATGGTTTCAAAATGCATTTATCTTCGGGGTCAAGGAAAAAAAAAGCCTAAAAATAAATAATTCTGAGAATTGAGAAAATGCCAAAATTGCAAACAAGAAAAAAAAACAATACTTTTCCAAAAAGAACCAACTACAAAGGAATTATCGACTAAGAGTTATTAACGTTTCAAAACTTCCTAAAACGGTAAAAATATCAAATTGACGACTTAGGGTCGTAAGTATTGATTGCAGCGCGAAAAATAAGTCAGCACATCAAGTTTGGGCCCGATCCGAGCTCGCCCGGATTTTGTCAAATCGGGTAATTTGCAATTAAGCATTATTTGGGCTTCCAAAACTTCGACCGGTCCAATTGATTATGAAATTGGACTTTCACATGTTCTACATCATAAAATATTTAATCTAAACTATAAAAAAATTCAATAAAAATAAAAAGGGAAAAATTCAAAATACCCCCCAACCTTTAGACCAAAATTCAATTAAGCTCCCAACCTTTTAAAAACTTCAATTTTACTCCCAATGTTATCTTCCGTTAATCAAAACGCCCCCTTCCGTCCGAATGACTAACAGATTCCGTTAAAGACTCCGTTAAATATCATCCCAATAGAATTTTGATGATCCGAGCCGCTCAATGTGTTCAAAACGTGATTTTAAGGGTACCCGTGAGAAATTAGCAAAAAAAAATGACCGGATCTGAACAGTTTTTTATTGAACTATTCAATAAAAAACTATTTAGATGAAGCCCTTTCAGGTCATTTTTTTTTCTAATTTTTCGCGGATACCCTTAAAATCACATTTTGAACACATTGAGTGGCTTCGATTATCGAAATTCGATCAGAAAAAGGGAGGTGCAAACCAAAGTAAAATCCGGACGTTCTACTTGAACAAAATCCGGATCAATCCGCACCTCCCCTTTCCCAATCGAATTTTGATGATCCGAGCCGCTCAATATGTTCAAAATGTGATTTTAAGGGTACCCGCGAGAAATCGGTAAAAAAAATGACCCGGAAGGGCTTCATTTGAACAATTTTTTTTGAACTATTCAATAAAAAAACTATTCAGATGAAGTCCCTTCGGATCATTTTTTTTCCTGATTTTTTCACAAGTACTCTTAAAATCACGTTTTGAACACATTGAGTGGCTCGAATCATTAAAATTCGATCGGGACGCTATTTAACGGAGCTTTTAACGAAATCCGTTATTCATTCTGACGGAAGGGGGCGTTTTGATTAACGGAAGATAACATTGGAAGTAAAATTAAAGTTTTTAAAAGGTTATGAGTCTAATTGAATTTTGGTATAAAGATTGGGGGGTATTTTGAAATTTTCCCAAATAAAAATAAACCTAAAAACAAACCAATAACCTAAAAACATGAACGGTCCGGCTAACGGGTGCTCACATGCACCCTATAAAATACAAGACACAGCCATGTGTCATGCTTTAACCTTTTCTACTTTATTTACTTGGGGAAATTGCCAATCAGAGGAAAGAGGGGCAAATATTGCCCACCTCATGGACCAGTTTTTGGGAATTCCTAAGTGATGGGAAGGAGAAATATAATTCCCCATACATGGAAACCAAAACATTTATGGACAAAATTACCCCTCCATTCCAATACGTCGTCGTTTGTCTCCCAATTTCAGGTTTTCCTCCTTCCCACTCGCCAACTGAAGCCCCATCCCCAAACCATTTCTAATCAACACAGTGGTCCAGAAGAAGAAGGACGCCATCTCCTCCTTCCTAGGGTTTGCTCGCCCTCCATCTCGTTAGTGCTATCCTCCGTCTGAAGATCTGCTCATCTAGTCCGGAATACCCCCGCTGACACACCCGCCCCCGCTCCTTGCTCCAACGCCCGCTTCCACCAGGTTCCCCCATCTCTCTCTCTCTCTCTCTCTCTCTCTCTCTCTCTCTCCATTTAATTTAGTAGAGGTTGGGTTTGGTATACACAGTAATGCTATATGTCATGAGGATGGTGAAGCATTAATATCATTATCGACACGACCATGACTTGGTTCCACTGAAGGTGCCCACAAAATTACCGATTCTGAGCATGGGGTATTAAGCCCAACTCAGTTCTGGTTTTTGAGATTGAAGTTCTGAGTCTGAAATAGATACATATTTGTTAATGGCAATCATCTGAGCATTCGTCTGCGCAATTTCAGTATTGTGGGTTGTATCAACTAGTACTTATGGATATTGTCAAACTTTTTGTGGGGCATTTATTGTTGTTGAATTTATTTGTGATGAAATAAACAATTCCCTAGCAATTTTCTGGCTTTTGTTCTGTTATTTGTTTGATTTCGGCTTGGTTCCTAGTGCTGTGAAAAAATTATCCGTAAAGTTGATCAGGTTTGGTCTAGTTTTTTTTCGAATGACTAGTTTGGTCATGTTCTTGTTTTATATAGCCTTCCCCCGTTCGTGGACAGTTTCGTTTAACCTGCAGGTCCTCATCGCAGTTCACTTCGGTAATTTAGTTTGTTTGGTTGTACGTGTCTCGTGTGTTCTGACAATCCTATTACAATTTCATCCCATTTGGAGTAGCTTTTAAAGGGGATCAACTATAAAACTAGGGTCATTCTATTGATACTGTTAAATAAGCTACGAAAATGACACAAAACACATACTTGAATACACCTTTTACACTTTTCGATATACTTTCATATGCTTCTATACACTTTATCAACCTTAACAAAATGCAACAACCTAGTGAAGCTATTTTTAGCATTTTCCATAAGATTAGGGTGTTTTGTTGCAATATGATTCCATAAGAAATGTGTTGTGTTAAAACCCAAAGGAGACACAGTTGGACAATGAACAAAAACAAACACCACAAAGATTGGTGAGAAACAGAAAGTCTGAAATGCTTGTTGAAACACCACTGTTACAAAGGGAAAGTCCCATAGTTTCTTATGCCAACGAAAGTACAGAAAAGGGGAAACAAAGAGGCTTTTCAATACACATAGTGAACACACCAAAGCAATGAATGAACAATGGGAAGTACCACCAAAATTACTCCACTGAGGGAAGAAAAAAAAATGACAAAAGGATTGGTGACAAACTGAAAGTGTAAAAACCTAGTTGTTGAAAACAACACTGCTATAGGAGGGGAGAAATCCAAGATTTTCTCAAACCTAGTTGTTGAACACACGAACACTGCTATGAAGCTATTATTTCCTCACATATTTTGGCACGACTAGGTAGCTCTGTAGCATCATGTTGTTGAAATGCCTACACAATTTATAGCTGATAGATTTGGGCAGACAGGGATATGTTGGAATCCATTGCCCTTGGTAAAGTAATAGTGACACAATTATGGCTTGGTAGTTGTGGCCAAGCAAATTGTTTTATGAATGACATTCGGCGGACGTCCGCATATATACAATATGTGGACGTTGACTTGAAAACACAATCCAACGACTGGCGTTCAACGTCCCCAATCCAACGGCTGGCGTTCGACGTCCCCATTTTTCCTGGTTAAGGACGTCCGCATGTGAAGGCTATTGTGTGTGTGTATGTGTGTATACATACCCATACATATTTTTTTAGATATAACTTTTGAGTTTGACTTGCCACATGTTAGTCTTGTTCTTAGACAGCCACACACGTAAGTAGCCCTACTGCATAGTTTTATAGTGTAGGCTGCCACACCGTCCACATCTTTTACCGATGTGGGACAAGTCTTGAGGAAGGCTTTTATGTTGTGAGGGGAAAAAAATTAGTCCCGCATCGGAAGTCATGATAACTCAGAACCATTGGTACCAGTAAGAGCAAAGTATTCAGCTCTTTTTCCTCTGCACTTGCTGCGGAAGGGCTACTCTCCAGCTTTTGCGAGCCACGTGAGCTGAGCTCGAGCTTGCAAATATTTTTGCAAGCCGAGCTCGAGCCTACTTGTCTGAGCTTGATTTGAGGTAGAGCTTGAAAATTAAGGCGAGCCGAGCTCGAGTATGGTAAAGCTCGGTTTGGCTCGGCTCATTTGCAGCCATAGCTCTGCTCATGTAGTATTGGACGTTTCGCAAGGAAATTTCTGCAGAGCAGAAGTTTTTTTAAGATCACCTTTGTTACTTTGTGTGTTTACTTGTCCTCCTTGATTCTCAAGATCAAATTAACGGTGGCTCAATTTGTGACAAGTTTATGTTAATATTGTTGTAAATGTTATCTTATACTTGTCCATCCTACATGGTGAAGTGGTTTCAACTTGACATACTGTTCCTAGTTGTAGTTGACCCTGTCGTAGTTTTCAAAGCTTACAGTGAGAAGATCAAACAGTTTATGATTGCAATAAATTCAGTTTGTACTCAAAGCTACTAATTACAAGAACCATTGGACTCACACATACTTTGGCTTACTAGAAAAAAGCTTGACTATTGGCGGCTGTAACTCGTGCATACTGAAAGCGAAAGAGACCTACATTCAAAAGCCATGCAACTGATTTATCTTGGAAAGACTACCGTCTACCAGAAAAGGCTTATGAGCTAACTTTCCGTTTTGTTACTGATTCTGGCATAAGAATGAGAAGTTCTCAATTGATGACAAGTTGCATGTGCTTAAGATATGAAGTTTGTATTCAGAGATTAAGGATCGGGGAACTTTTGTTTTGCCTTAGTATGTCGACATGCTAGCAATGAAGTTTCAAATTCTTCCCTATTAGGTGGGAATGCAGAGCGTTCTCTCATGAACTTTAAAATACCTGGTCAATATAGTTGCATGTATGTTTAAGCATGGCATCTTAAATAAAGTGTGAATTTTTTTTTCTGATTTATGATTTGTGAATCTGATTTGTGATTTTTTTTTTCTGATTTATTCCTACTTTTATGATACATATGAGGTGAGATGCATCTTGCTTTGATTTATGATGAGTAGGCACCACAGACAAGTGCCCCACCACCTGCCACAGCTGCTCAAGTCTTTTCTGCAATCTCAGCATTATCAGTCTGAGTTTTTCATTGGCGTTAATATGGAAATATAGTGCTACAATATATAGTTTTATATTTTGCTGTTCAGTATTTCTCATCATGGTCAATTACACTCCACAGGCCTGCATCTGTTCGTTCATCTGCACTTGCTGTAGCTCTTGGCTTCCCAATTACTGCTGCGTGAGTACTTTCTGGAAGTTAAGTAGATTTTGTTGAATGGAAAGCACGTTTCCTATTTCTCTGTTAAGAATCTATGCATATGCGTACAACTGTTCTGTATTTTTGAATTTCAAATGGATATTGTGATGGATTTATAGGGTTGTACTGTTCACGTGGTCTTTACCAATATATAACGTAGTCTTTTATCATTAATGACCTGCTCTTTTATTCCTCAAACAATAGCCATTTATTTGGGACAAAGTTTTGTAAAAGAATATGATTTGGTGTATGTTAACAGAAAGATTAATCTTTACTAATATCC
Source organism: Rhododendron molle (assembly GCA_025413875.1). Classification (NCBI taxonomy): domain Eukaryota; kingdom Viridiplantae; phylum Streptophyta; class Magnoliopsida; order Ericales; family Ericaceae; genus Rhododendron; species Rhododendron molle. Next base: position 45,581,352 of record CM046398.1, read on the forward strand.
AATGTAGTTTTTTTAATAATTAATGACTTGCTCTTTTATAACACCCATAATATGAACAGTCAAATTATTTACCACACAGTTCTCTGAGAAAATATGATTTGGTCTATGTTAATAGAAAGATTAGTCTTTACTCATACCCAATGTAGTCTTTTATAATTAATCACTTGCTCTTTCATAACTCAAATAATATGAAGAAGGATGCCGGGTAGATACACCTACTATGGGGAATGTGCTTTATAAAGGCTATGCTTCTATGTTTGAAATCTCTATGAAATGTTTTTATTATTTCCATGGAAAGCATGTAAATTTTGTTTTGGTCACTCATACGTGCGTTAGCTTATGTATTTTTCTCCACCTTTCAGGATGCGAAGATTAAAGGGTTGACATGGACTCTTTGTGTGGATAGGGTGTAATTATAAGACTTGTACTTTATAGATATTGAAGCTCTACTTTAGAGGCTTGTTTGTTTGTAGTTGAATCTTGTAAGATATGTAGAAGGCACAGCTCTGAGAGGTTGACAAGGAAAACCATGTATATAACCTATTTTGTTTGATATGGTAATGTAAGTTCTGTTTCCGCTGAATTCATATTTGTTCCTTTGTCATTGCTTATAAGGTTTATTTCATTCTAGTAATGATAAATTGTGGTAGTATTGTTGTTGGATCTATGCAAGAACTTTATGTTTTGTTGCCGGAGACAATTGCTCTGTGAATCCACATATGTTCCTCCTTCTATGAAATAAAGTTGCCCTTTGTGGAAATTAAATTGCTCTCTATGAAAATAAGTTACACCATATACACGCCAAGGGGGGCCAGTGAAGGTAGGTTAGCTAACGGTTTGTTGGCCACGTAGGCCATAACTACCAATGATCTTGAAAGCCACAGGAATACTTCAATGATCTTGAAAGCCACAGGAAAGACATCATCTGGGAAGCAATTGAGCTTGCCTTCAGCAAGAAGAAAATTGAAGCAACAAAGAATTGGGTCTATGAAGCAAAATGTGGAATGACATTTTTGCCCCTTAAAGTGCGGAATGTGATGCTCGCATGGGTGCTTTTTGTTTAAAAGTTAATAGAAGTTAGAGAGGAGGAAAACATAGACTTGGATTCAATAGTTGGAGGATAAAGTAAATGTTTTTGATAGTTTGAGGGATGTTTCCGGAAAAAAAAAAACTCTTTCTGAAAATATAGTAGTTGCTCTTTAAGTCACCTAATGTTACTCCTTGTATGAACTTTTGTTGCTCTCTATGTGACAAAATATGCCCTAGACTATTAAGGGCAGTTGCCCATGTTTTAATCACTAAATAGTTGTCCCTTTACCCTCGTCTGTATGAAATGTGATTCTCCTTCAAGTGATGTAACTTGTTTTTTTCTGACAATATAAAAGTTGCCCTTTAAGTCACCTAATATTACTCCTTGTATGAGTTTTCGTTGCTCTCTATGTAAGAAAGTATGCCCTAGACTGTTTAAGACAGTCACCCATGTTTTAACTCACTGAATGGCTGTCCCTTTACCCTTATGTGTTGGTCTGTATTAAATGTGGTTTTCATTTAAGTGATGTAACTTGTTTTTTTCCTGACAATATAAATATTGCTCTTTTAGTCACTTAATGTTACTCCTTCTATGAACTTTTGTTGCTTCCTATGTAAGAAAGTATGCCCTAGACTGTTAAAGGTAGTCGCGCATGTTTTAACTCACTGAATGGCTGTCCCTTTACCCTTGTGTGTTGGTCTGTATGAAATGTGGTTCTCCTTCAAGTTATGTAACTTGTTTTCTTTCCTGAAAATATTATAGTTGCTCTTTGACTCACCTAATGTTACTCCTTCTATGAACTTTTGTTGCTCTCTATGTGACAAAGTATGCTCCAGACTGTTAAGGGCAGTCACCCGTGTATTAAGTCACTGAATGGCTGTCCCTTTACCCTTGTGTGTTGGTCTGTATGAAATGTGGTTCTCCTTCAAGTGATTTAACTTATTTTTTTTCTGACAATATAAAAGTTGCTCTTTAAGTCAGCTAATGTTACTCCTTCTATGAACTTTTGTTGCTCTCTATGTAAGAAAGTATGCCCTACCCTTATTTTAACCAGGAAGGTGTTATAGACTTTATTTCGAAAGTGATTTTCAATTGATGCCACCTCATCAGGAACCCAATAGATCACTTGGGTTCATCTTTGTGTGGCAGTTTTGAGGATTGTTGCTTTGGGCACAACTAATGCACAGAGTTTAGATTTTATTGATGCTTCTAATGCAATAGTTATTGACATGCCTATTAGAAATCTTATCCAGTTAGGAGTTGTTTTATTGAAGAATGATGTTTTTAATTTAACAAAGGACGAGCTGTTTCATGTAGCATGCAGGAATGTTGTTCATGATATCAGCTCCGAACGCGCTTTCAACATCAACACATGCATTGACAACTTCTTCTAAAGCTTCCATTACGAACTTCTGAATATATGGAAGAGTTGTTTAGATGGAATTTAACTAACAAGGTAATGTGGGTAAAGAAAAGAGGCTATGGACTTCTCAACCAGGTGGTATTGTCATTTATAAGGACATAAGGCCACATCAAATAATGAATTCTGTAATAATTTATTGATTTTTTTTCGTTGAATGGGTGTCCCGTTATAGTTGCTCTGTCAATTCACCTAAGTGGCTCTCTGTCAATTCACCTAAGTGGCTCTGTCTGTAAAATAAAGTTGCCCATTCTGGCAAAGAAGTTGCCCTGCCTGTATATGACAATAAGTTACATCATATACACGACATCGAGGGCCAGTTAGTTGACTTAAAAGAGCAACATTAGTTGACTTAAAGAGTAACAAAAGTTCATACAAGGAGCAACATTAGTTGACTTAAAGAGCAACTATTATATTTTCAAGAGAAAACATGTTACATGACTTAAAGGAGAACCACATTTCATACACACCAACACACAGGGGTAAAGGGATAGCCATTGAGTGAGTTAAAGCATAGGTGACTGCCCTTAACAGTCTAGGGCATACTTTCTTACATAGAGAGAGGAACATAAGTTCATACAAGGAGCAACATTAGTTGACTTAAAGAGAAACTATTATATTTTCAGGAGAAAACATGCCCTTAACTATTTAGGGCATACTTTCTTACATAGAGAGCAACAAAAGTTCAGACAATGAGTAACATTAGGTGACTTAAAAAACAACTTTTATATTTTCAGAAAAATACAAGTTACATGACTTGAAGGAGAACCACATTTCGTACACACCAACACACAGAGGTAAATGGACAACCATTCAGTTAGTAAAAACAGGGGTGACTGCTCTTAACAGTCAAGAGCATACTTTTTTACATAGAGAGGAACAAAAGTTCATAGAAGGAGCAACATTACTTGACTTAAAGAGCAACTTTTATATTTTCAGAAAAAAAACAAGTTACATAACTTAAAGGAGAACCACCTTTCATACACACCAACACACAAGGGTAACGGGAAAGCCATTCAGTGAGTTAAAAAATGGGTGACTGTCCGTAACAGTCCAGGGCATACTTTCTTACATAGAGAGCAACAAAAGTTCATACAAGGAGTAACATTAGTTGACTTAAAGAGCAACTTTTATATTTTCAGGAAAAAAATATGTTACATGATTGGAAGGAGAACCATATTTCATACACACCAACACACAGGGGTAACGGGACAGCCATTCAGTGAGTTAAAATATGGGTGACTGTCCTTAACAGTCTAGGGCATACTTTCTTACTTAGAGAGCAACAAAAGTTCATACAAGGAGTAACATTAGGTTACTTAAAGAGCAACTTTTATATTTTCAGAAAAAAATAAGTTACATAACTTGAAGGAGAACCACCTTTCATACACACCAACACACAGGTTCAAGGTGGAGGTATGTGCATGGTCCATTTAAATAATTTGTGACGTTGGTGGGGGTACATAAAAAATGGATCCAAGCTTCTCATTTGGAAGAAGAAGAAGACCAGAACAAAGAGAGAGTTCTCGTAGATAGGTACCATATTGTATTTTCACAATGACCACGCCATGTTCTTTTTACTAGTTAGCTTTATTTGGTCATTGCCTTTTAGACTAACCATGACACCATTTTTGTGGGTTTCTTTCCCAAGACCCTATACCGACCAACAGATATACACATATAATACCATAAAGGAAGACATTCAGAAAGTTTGGATTTTATTGCATGTTTGGCTTTGTGAATTATGTGAAATTGAGGTAGAACTTACTGGTATTTATATTATATCAGGGTGGAAAGTTAGGAGACGACCAAGTCAAAAATTCATAAGGACTACACTTAATATACGTGAAGACCAATAGAAGGTTTCATAAATAGTAACTCTTCTACGGATTTTGGAATGTTGGGAAGCCATCTACCATTCAACTACAACTAGAAGAAACGCGGCAGAGATGAGGATGAAGAGGGCAAGAGTTGCAGGAGAAGCCATTGCACGAGAGAGAGAGAGAGAGAGAGAGAGAGAGAGGTGTGGCTGAAGACACTACAAGAAAAAGCACAATCATCGACACACAAATTTGTCGCCTATACTATTCATATGAAATGTATCTCGATTAATATCAATGTCTCAAAACATTCACATGATAAACATCCATGTAAAGTGTATCTACTAAAAAATTTTCACATGAACTGTATCTCGATTAATGTCGATGTCTCAAAACATTCAACATCCATCACCGTTATTATAAAATTCTTCAAAACATTGATAAAGTGTATCTACTAATGTCAAATTTCCAAAATACAACAAGGAGCTAGGTAAATCAAAACTTCCAGTGTCCAAACGACCAAAAAAGAAGTCTACAAGTCAATCTCGTCACTCACCTGTAAGAAAAAAAAAACAACAATTCAATATGTTAGGAAGCAGTCCTTAAAAAAAAGCCATACATAGTGCAGAATATGTTTTAATTCTACATGTAGCTTAAAACTTTGATCAATATACAATGTGTACATACAAGTTTGTTGAACCTACAAGAAAATGTCTGTATCTTGAGTTATAAATATAGACCTAGAATTTCCGTGTATTAAATATACATGTGATGTGTCCCATGCCGTGTCCATGCATCATAGTTGCTTTCTAAGAAATAGACATTAAGAGACTATATAATTTTCAGCTTTCTACTAAATTAGCCATTCCCATGTTTCCATGACATGTAGCCAAGCCAGGCTATTTAGCTACGCAAGAGCTATAAAATTGAAACACTTAATCTGCATGATTTTGATCCAAATATGCACATCCTGCACCTATATCAACCAGCAACTTCGTAACAGTAATACTCTCCCATGGATTCATCTTCAATATATTGTTACATAATGCTATTCTCAAGCATTTCATTCTGTGTTTTCCCAAAATTAGTATCTATAGACTATAGCCATATGCTCACATCAAAGCACTGAGATTCCGAGCATAGTGAAGACACAACAATACACTAAGTCTATCCTTCCATCTCTCCAACTGGAAGCAAAAATAAAGAAATTGTGCAAATGGTCTCCATCTATTTTTTAAATCAAAAGAAAAGGCAAAACAAGAATGTATAAAGAATTAGCATACCTATCGTTGAAGCATTATTCTAGCTTGGATTCTGGTCGAAATCAAACTGAGCAAAGCAACCATTGTCATTAACTTAGAGCAACCTATAATGCATACCACGCAACCCTTCTGCCGCATCTACGTGTTTAATGATTCTACCTGATTTCACAAAAAAAAAAAATCTACACTCAGGGGTCACGCAATTTCATACAAGGAAGGGCACCCTACCCACTAGGGATGAAGGGCACCCTACCCACTAGGCTACCACCTTCGGTGGTCATTAGGATGGTATATGGACTTCAATTTAAGATGGCTAGAAGCAAAAACACGTATATGGCAAATCTAAATGATCAAAAGAAAAGGTTTCCGTTGTCCTGCACTAAATTTCTATCAAAGGAAGGGATATTCTAGGTATAAAGCTAGAGCTAGATTCACAAAGTTCATATATGCCTCTAAAGTGTTTTAGAAATGCAATACCAGGTACGATATACAAACCGGATGTGATTATGATACATATGGTTATGGAGCTAACTATGATTGAAATTCTATTAGCACTAATGCTGTGACAATCCCACCAAACTCCAACAATGGAAACCAGAAAAAGGTCTCGTGGCGACCTTCCTACATGCCCACATATAGATTATAGATTCATATTGGATGGTATAGTACCGATAAAGTGCTTATGGACAAGGAGAAGATGATCAAATCAACAGTATGCGTGACTATCAAAAAGAAGCTGCGTGCTTGATCTCCATGGCAATCAACGTCATTCACCTAATCTATTCGCAACTACTACTACTGCAGACACTGAATAAATGGGATATCGATTGTGGTTATGATGTAGCTCATATCTTGTATAAAGACACTACTTTTATTTTTCTTTCTCTACATTACTGACCAGTTTAATTCAAAATAATCCTTATGAGCAATAGTAATCAAAACTCAACAAGAAGAAGTCAAACTTGATACATCTAGTACCTGATTGAATTTGCGATTTTTGGGATGTCCCAAAATGTTTGTATTCTTTAAAAAGCCAAACTAAAAAGTGTCAATTTTACAAAAACTACCCCTTATTAATGATTAAAAATCATAAAAAATATAATCAAACTTTCTATGGAGACGTGCACTAATTGCATGTCCCCTAAAAAAGTTGGATTCCCCAAACATGACAAGCAATATGGGACGAAGGGATTAAATATTTTCCAAAAATGCAATCCCGAATAGTAACTTCTAGTAAAGTTGCACAGCCAACCCACATTAACGTCGACACAGAAGTATTTGTCACAATCACCAAAATCTGTTAACACCATTAGGCCCATCACACAGAGGCTAGGTTATGAAAAGTACCTTGCACGCCTCTTGTAAAATGCGGACTTCTTTTTGAAAACAAAGCTGCAAGTCACATCCCCAAAAGTGAATAAAATCCACCAAGCTAGTGATAGGGAAATGATAATGACCATCATGAAATTTGGCAAGATAATGAATAACCAAGGAGATACCTATACTCATCCCTAAATCCGTAAGAGAAGACAATATCTGGATACTCTTCCAAAATGGCAGCTGCACAAGTGTTCATCAAATTCAAAGCTTTCTCATCGTTTGGTTTCTCAAACTTGTGAAAATCAGAAAACCTATGAGAAAGAGATTGAACAATATAGTAAAGTTTCTAATATAACCATCAAATATGGCCTACCAACTACCCAGTAAAGCTTAGTACAAACCATGACAGTAGAGCACACACACATAGTTGTGGACAGTGGGTACCACCTTGCAGGCGATACATGGCCAACTCACACGGACACTCTTCACGTGCACTCGTGCAGCATGACAACAAATTCCTTCAGTTCAGGTCATACTGGATTTCAATACTACGGTTTCCAATGCTCATTTCCTATCAACCAAAACATAGATTTCCATTTCAAGGCGATAAGTCATAAAAAAAAAAGAAAAAAAGAGACTGGCATTACATATAATGCGATCAAGAACTTACATCAATAATGCATCGATCAGTAGTTGCCTAAAGTGAAAGGGTCATCTATGACTCATGTTCTAAAAATTTCAAAACTTTCATCTGCCTATTCCTTCAACTTTTCGAAAGTGTAATAAAAGAATCAAGTGCCATCCCATCATTTTTAAGCATTTTGAAAGGGCATATGAAGTCACGAGTTTCTCAGTAGTTTACGGATGGTTTTCCCAAATTATGATAAAATTCAATAAACATGAGCAAAAACAAAAAACATTTAGTTGCTTGTTTCATTAAGATAGAATTATATCAATGAGTGATGAAAAACGGTGAAACCAAAAAAATATGACTCTAAGTAAAGTTGGGAAAGTGTTGTCAGAGATGATAAAACATCGAATTTTAACTTCATCCCCTTAGCTATCTGGGGCATACATTCGTACATAGAGAGCAACAAAAGTTCTTACAAGGAGTAACATTAGGTAACTTAAAGAGCAACTATTTTATTTTCAGGAAAAACATGTTACATGAGTTAGAAGGAATTATGGACAACACATTGTTTTTTTCTCCTGCAATCATACTACTGTGCCTTACACATTGTTAGGCTTAGAAAGTTCCAAATTTGTTCTGTCAGTTAGAATGAATTATGGTGCTACGACATTGTCAATGGAAAAAATACTAGAGTGAAGGCCCTCGAAATGGTTTGCTCGCGTTGTTTTTACGTCACTATAGAAAGGAGAAAACTTAACCCACAACCTAACAACTTCTGCCTTAACCTAAAACCAGGCCACTCACTCATACAATGAAAAAAACCAAATTGCTTACAAACAGAGACACATGGATGAAATGAGAGAAGAGAAAGCTGAAAAAAAACTTGAATCACCCAAAACTTTACCAGATGGGTACGGCGACAAACTCGTTAGGGCAGAGGAGTAAATGCTGCTTCTCCAATGGTGGAATGGAAAGATTAAGCTACAACAGAACAGAGAGATGAAGTGAGAGAGGAAGAAGAGGTGAAGGAGAAGAGGTCGAAGGATACATGAAGCAGAAGAAACCTACCTCTGGTTGTTCTTTTCCCGTCATCCTCTTCAGAGCCGTGCGTACGAATGGGGGAATTGAATGAGAACGATGGGTGGGTTTGAGGTTTAGGGAAATTTGAACTTTTCACAATTCTATTATACTTCCATCTGAGATTTGAACTTTTTCACAAGCCCATTCTACTTTCCAAATAAGGTCCACTTTTTTTTGAAAAAGTAAGCGTACGATACGATTAGGATACGAGCATATTTTTCCATTCCAATTATCCAACTGAATCCCAACAACGTCTTACCCAATCAAGGAATGGACTAAACTAAGATATGAACAAACAAACCTTATCAAGCAAAGAAATTTGACAATTCAAAGGCTTTACTAGTTTAAATGGCTATAATAGAAATTTATCAATAAAAGAAACTGCTACAACCAGTCTTGTGAATCTTACCTTAATTTATGCAGCCATCTTTAGTTTCCCCCAAAATGCATCTGCACGGACACATCCATATAAGCATGTTAATTTAATTTCAACATCAAAGCACAAAACTGTAAAGAAGTGTGTGCAAGCACCGTAAAATATCGATATGCTTCCAGTTCAATTCGATAATAATGGCTACACACATCAGGGGAAAAAAAAGGATGAAGACTAGATTTCAATTACGCATACATAAATTGACTCCAAGAATTGGGAGTTGAGGCAGGATTATATCGGGAGCAAATATAATTTTCAAAAATATCCCATGGAACATATCAGTTCACGGGCCATTCAGTGAGTTCAAACATGGGTGACTGTCTTCAACAGTCTAGGGCATACTTTCTTACATAAAGAGCAACAAAAATTCTTAGCAGGAGTAACATTAGGTGACTTAAACAGCAACTATTATATTTTTAGGAAAAAAACAAGTTACATCACTTGAAGGAGAACCACATTTCATACAGATCAACACACAAGGGTAAATGGACAACCATTCAGTGAGTTAAACCATGGGTGACTGCCTTTAACAGTCTAGGGATACTTTCTTACATAAGAGCAACAAAAATTCTTAGAAGGAGTTACATTAGGTGACTTAATGAGCAACTGTTATATTTTCAAGAAACAAACATGTTACATCACTTGAAGGAGAACCACATTTGATACAGACCAACACACAAGGGTAAAGGGACAGCTATTCAGTGAGTTAAAACATGGGTGACTGCCCTTAATAGTTTAGGGCATACTTTCTTACATAGAGAGCAACAAAAGTTCATACAAGGAGTAACATTAGGTGACTTAAGGAGCAACTATTATATTTTCAAGAAACAAACATGTTACTTCACTTGAAGGAAAACCACATTTCATACAGACCAACACACAAGGGTAAAGGGACAGCCATTCAGTGAATTAAAACATAGGTGACTGCCCCTAACAGTCTAAGACATACTTTCTTACATAGAGAGCAACAAAAGTTCATACAAGTAGTAACATTAGGTGACTTATAGAGCAACTAGGTAGGTGGCATCCAAGATGTCAATCTGTGGTCCCTCCTGGCTCCTTCTCGGAGAAGCTGTAATCACTTCACAGTTGCACGCGCGACAAAAAAAAAAAAGAAAAGAAACCCAAAGGGACCCACCTCACTTCAAATTTTGGCCAAATTTTTACCGCGAAGTCTGAGAGAGATTTCCCCAAATCAAACCCTTCTATTGAAAAAGTTCATGCAGCGACGATCTATAAGGAAGGGCAGTTTTCTTGATGGCGAATATAAAAAAGAATTTCATTGTCTATAGGAGCACTGGGCGCCATGGCCCAAACGAAAGTAAAAAGACTTCAAGCTTAAAGTTCAATTGGACGAGACTCCTGCCTAGCACTAACGGCAAAGATAAAACAAGCGGTTATACTTTAGTTATATTAAAATCACAAGTACCTCTCCCCTAATCTATACTCCTTTTAAATGTACAAGGTATTTTCTACTTTTTGTTCTCCACAAATGCCACAACCACTTGCAATAAATACCTGCCCCATCCTACGCCCCTTCCCAACCGACACAAAACAGTTACAAACCGAACACCAATGGGTGCCTCTTAAATAAATAAAGTCCTTACAAAACGGTTACAAACTAATTGCAACAGGCACAACTAATTGCATAACAAACTAGCAAACTAATACTTTTGGAAAACTAATTATATAAATAGTCTAATGCACCCAAAATGAAGTGGTGCATGGCTAATGTCTTCCTAACTAAACCACTGCATGGCGACCAGTGCGTGGCTTTTCAGTAATGAACCGAACCAGTGCAAGGTTTGGAACATTGCATCAGTTGGTTTCGAACCAGTGCTACTTTTCGATCGTGACCCTCTATGAACTGATTGGTACCGTTTCGGAGAGTCATTTCCAAGCCTATTTAAATAGATTATGTACAACCATTTCATGCATCCAAAAATTAGAGAGCACACATACACTTCCGCATATAAAGTCAGAGAGAGTTCTGCATAGTTTTCGCTCGTGGGGCACGCATTCGAAGTGCTGCATTTGTGTGCGTAAAAATTGTTGCATCTTGGGAAACGGGACATCCAAATCGTGAGCACCTTGGCGAGGGCAAAATCTGCTTAAAGCCGTGTTCTAAAAGGCGGCCGCCTAGGCCGATTAGTCCCTGCCTAGGTGCTAGGCGGTAGTCTGATGCCTAGAATAGACAGCCGACTAGTCTAGTAAAAAGGCCTTCCGAGGTAATCTTTTCTCTCATTAGGATAGTGAGAGAGCAGGAAAGCGGAAAAAAGGTGCTAGTGCATTGAGAAAGATAAAAGAGGGTTACTAGCGAAGCCGCTAGGTCTCGCATGAGGAACCGCATAAGGACTATTTTTAAGACACGCAGCAGAGTAAGCATCACCCCCATAGTCAGCCCACTCAACCCTATGCTCCCTTAGGAGAGAGAGAGAGAGAGAGAGTACCTGAACTTTGCATTGTGAAGGAAGGGGAGGAGTGGGACCACAGTGCTTTCCACATGTATCATTGTTGTCTTCCTTGGAATGATCCTTGCTAATAGCAAAATTGTTCATTATATATAGGTATTCCTTTTTCACATAATTATTTTAATGGTTGATTTAGGTCTTAGTTATGTAATTTTGCTGGTACCAGTATCACTAATGAGGTAAAAATATATTTTTCACATGTTTTCTTTTATTCAATTTGTTTGAACTTTAAATATTATCATCTAGTTGCATCTATTTCATCTAATGGTGTTGTTGATGAATGATCATACTTGCATAATTTGGTATGTATGGCAGAAGAAGAGGAACATTGATCAGCAATGGAAAAAACTGTTGAACGAGGAGAGGCAAAAGTACAAAGATTTGGCTAAGTTGGCTAAAGAGGAGCACGCCAAGCTTAAAGGTTTGCTTCCAGGAAAAAAAATAGTACTAATTTGTGGGACTTGTTTTAGTAGGTCAACATGACTCCACCTTAATTTGGAGTGCCAACTTATAAATGGATCATAAACATCATTCCTATATCTCACGCTTAGGTGAGCATGTCAATTTTGAATTGCTACAAAAATAATTGACCACTACCGAATCACCAATGGACAAACACGTTACATGCAAACACTTTAACCAACAACATATTCGGATTTGTGTGACAAAAATAACTTAACCAAGAAGAAGTGGTGGACTTGTGTGCAAAGTTTGAGGTCGATTCAATTGAGTGTTCAATAGTTGGGGCTAAAGTGTTCTATTTTCTATTTTCAAGTGAAATCAATACTTTGCCTCCATATACAGCTGAAAATTTCACATACGATCTTTATTTTACCTCTCTCAACCATACACCACTTGTTCCACATACATAACTACATTCCACATACAAAACCAAATTAAGAACCCAATAACATTCCCATGTTTCGTGATCGTGATCCTGTATGTGCGCGTGTCAAAATATATCACAAAGTAAAGCATGCCAAGTGCCAAAACAGCCCCAAGACAAGATATATACCAAAACTAAACTACATTGGCATACAAAGTACGTAAGCATTTTTCAGTGCTCCTCTACCCAAAAAAAAATCAGCAAATAAAAATTTCATCTCAAAAATGCATTTGCAAGGATATCAACACAGCAATAGGAAGAAGTAAAAAATATGTGAGGTAATTGTTAGTTGAGCGAATCAAAGCCAAACCAGGGATACTTTCCACAAAACCCCCAATATTAGGTGTTGCTGATGGTCGCCAGAGAAAGCAAGGCATCATGGAGGGAAGAGACAAACAACACCTTAGTTCTTGTTCACAAGATAGACAAACGGAGCATGATAGGGAATACAAGAATGGTAGACAAAGATGGTCGCCGGATGGAACCCACGGTTGTTTGATTATTTGGAGAATAGTGAGACTAAAGTATGAATGGACCATAAACCCCATTCCTATACACTTAGGTGAGCACATCAATTTTGAATAACTACAAAAATACTTGACCACCACCGAATCACCAATACACTTGGACGAACACCTTATATGCAAACACCACAATAGAGCTTAGTCCACAAACATATCACACCACAATTTCAGGTCGGTTGTGTGACCAAATAACTTAACTAAGAAGAAGCGGTGGACTTGTGTGCAAAGTTTGACCTCGGTTCAATTGAGGGCTACCAAATGAACGACCAAAATGGCCCAACCACAATGGACCAAACTGGACAATATAGAGGTACTGGACTAGAGCTAAGTCCACAAACATATTACACCACAATTTCATGCGATCAGTCATCGGACTAGTAAACTAAACATAAACAAAGTTTCATCTATTCTATTCTATAACCTAACAAAAATTGGTGATAAGGAAGTAATCGTAATTGGTAATAAAAATTACTACTACTCACAGAATACGGCCGAGCTTCCCTTCAAGGGTAATGGACTCCTCAGAGAGAACACTAAGCTGTTCCAGTGAATATGGATGCTCCGGATCTCTTATATCCTTCACGTAATGTAATCAAGATTCTAGTCCAACTTCAACACAATCCTCCCACGTTCAACAACATTGAGGAAACCTAGTTCTTGATTCACAAGAGAGAGACGGAGCAGGAGATGGAGATGTCAGATGAAGGTGGAGATTGAGAAGGAGAAGGGAAAGGGTAGTCGATTTAGGGGGCGGGGGTAGTCGATTTGAGAGAGAGAGAGAGAGAGAGAGAGAGAGAGAGAGAGAGAGAGAGAGAGAGAGAGAGCAGATGAAAGAGGGGAAATAGAGTCTGTTGGGGATTTAGAGTTTCACTTGAGGGGCATATTCGTCTTTTTATGTTGCCATTTCCATGTATGTGAAATTATTTTCTTCCCTTTCATCTCTTGATGAATTCCATAAAAACCTATCCATTAATTAGGATTTTTTTGCCCCAGCCTCCACTGTCCTGCAATTCCCCCTATTTACTTTGAGAAGACATCATTCCAGTCTGGCCCTTTTCAGCAAATGACCATTTTAACCTCTTGTCTTTCTTTTTGTTTTGACCGCCCTCTCTCCCTCCTGATCCTACCATTACGGCCGTGGGAATTCTCTGCAAAAATTCATTCTCTCTCATCATCAATTGCTTTATTTCAAAAATATATTTGTTCGTTTCACCATTTAGTTTTAGTTTTCGTTTTGTTTTTAATCATTACCCTATTTCTTTCTCTAATCATTACCCTATTTTTTCAATTATTACTTTCTCATCTCTCTCTATCTCTCTCCAATCATTACCTCTATTTTCAATAATTACTCTATTTTTCTCTCTACCCACTACCAAAATTAAACTAAACTAAACTCTCAACCAAACACAACTAGTTTATAGAAAATGATTTTGGCACTCTAATTTTTTATGATGTCATTCCAAAATTTACTTTTTAGTGTGTCTTACTATATATAATTTTTACACTGAAAAATAAATTTTAGAGTGTCATCATAAAAAAGTGAAATACCAAAATCATTTTCCTTAATTATTTAAAATTTCAAACGGTATCATACGGGACTCCTTTCACTTCTCCTCAAGAAAGATGATTTTTCTCAATTTATTTTAGTGTGCCTTGCCATATATAGTGTTAGTTTTACAATTTTTTTTATTTTTTTATTTTTGTGTAAAAGTTTGTGAATTATTAGTTTATCTCGACAAGCTAATTATCGAGAGTAGAGGTGGCAATTTGAACTCATATTTCTTAACCTGCCCAAATCCGTTCATTTATAACCCAACCCGTCCATATTGTGTAATGGGTTGATATGGGTTCAACCCATATTTTTATGGGTTTATTTAGAGGTGGCAAACGGACGGGTCTGTGCGGGTTTGGGCGGGTTGAAATGGGTTGTGGGTCAAATATGGGTCAAAAAAGTAAACGGGTTGAAACGGGTCGGGTCGAATATGGGTCAAATCAGACTCGTTTTCCTTTTTTTTTTTCCCTCTTCCCCCCCCCTCTACTTTGTCTCAATAAGGGAATTTAGAAAAGTAAAATTTTATTATTAAAACTCAATTTTTTTTGAATAAAAATGAAGCAATTAGAGGCTAAAATTTTAAAATTACCGATTGTACAGTTTCGGTCTCCGTTGCGTTCGCCGAAGTCACCACTTAGATTTGGATTAAAAAGTCAAGTGACTTTTTTTTTGTCTCTATTCAAATTTTTTTGTATTTGTTAATTTTGCATCAAATTTTTGTGACTCATTGATTCTTATAGACGAGAGAAACTAAAAAAGTAGTAAAAAAAAGATCGAAACTTAGAATTTTTTAAAAAAGACAAAAAAAAAAGTTTAAAAAGACGGCTCTTTACCGATGGGTAATATACTACCTAGGTCTACGTAGGTATCGGCTAGGTAGTTCCAAGAAAACAGCTATGTTTGTCTTTATTCAAAAAAAGTTTGGATTTCGATCGCAATTTTTTATTTTTTAAATTCTTCTTGTATGAGGACACAATAATTTACAAAAGAATCGACAAAAAACTAAAAAATGCAAAAAAAAAATTGAATAAAAACAAAAAAAATTAAGCCAATTTACTTATTAAAACAAAAAAAAAAAAACAGGCCCCGTTCCAGAAACCTTATTAAAAAATAAGCAGCTTATTTTACATTTTCAAACTAAAAAATAATGTAAATGAAAAATAATTTTTTTATTTTTTTGCACCGTATTAAAGATCTTGATGAGATCTATCAAACAAGATCAATAGTGATAGAAAAATTATTTGCGTAAATACATTATTTTTGAGTTTGAAATTGCCTTCTTAAAAAATAAGCTGCTTATTCCCGTTCTGGAACGGAAAGGGTTGATCGGTCTTGGTCCTTGGAGAGGGAGAGAGAGAGAGAGAGAGAGAATTATCTCACTAAGAACCCATTTTTTCAACAAAAAAAAAAACCGTGCTTTTGTTTTGTCTTGTACAGGAAGTGTACAGGAGGCGAGACTGACTGTGCAAGATGGGTTTTTTAAATCCCAGCCCATATTGAATCCATTTTCAATTCATTCAAACCCATGTAAATATGGGTTGATATGGGTTCAACCCATCTTAACCCATAATATAATATGGGCGGATTGGGTTGGGTTAAAAGTGGGCGGATTTGGGCGGGTTAAAAAATATGGGTTACAATTGCCACCTCTAGGTTTATTATATAGGCTGAGAGTAGATTTAATATGGGCTAGAATTAAAAATAATCAAATTTTCACCCACATATTTTTGAAAACATCCAAGATAAAGTCCAAAAAACCGATTGCTGGGATTTATCTTGAAAAAATATTAGGGTAAAAGTAAAAAAAAATTACATTTTTGATTCTCTCGTCGAGACGAACTAATAGGGATAAAAAATTTCTCGCAAAACAAATAAATACAAAAAGAAAAGAGAAGAAGAAGAGGAAAACAGGTTGGGTCTAGCGTATTTGGGTTTGGCTTGATCCATATTCGACCCAACCCTTTTCAACCTGTTTACTTTTTGACCCATATTCAACCCGTTCATATTCGACCCACGACCTGTTTCAATCCACCCAGACCCGCCCATTTGTCACCTCTAATCGAGAATTGTATTCTATTGGCGTCATTTCATGTTAACGGATCGACACGAAAAGTTATACAGTTATACAAGTTTTTATTGATGTCTAAAGTGGAAAAGGTGAAAAAGAAATATCAAGGGAAATGACGTCTAAAGAGGGGGAAAAAAAAGAAGGGAGAAATGCTTGGGAAATGGCGCCTTTACATTACTTTTTCTGATTGGGCTATTGGCTATTTTGTTATTAGTTACAAAACTAAGGGTAAATTTGTAAAACATGTTAGAATTCCATTCTGATGTCAACGTCCAGTACCGGGAGAATTGGAAAGTTGCCAATTGAACCCACATATCCGGTGCTACATTGCACCGGTTAGCATTTGCCAAACACGAAATGCAAATCCTCCCCGCTTCTATTTCACCTACATGTCAACATTTAGTTGGAGGTCCAAACGCACCGGATAAGACTAGCTGGAGAAGATCAGACGCATTTCTTGAACGAAGACATGCGCATGCTCTGTTTTTATGCACCCATCCAGAGAGAGAGAGAGAGAGAGAGAGAGAGAGCGAGGAGGAGAGTAGGCTAATACAGGTACCCACTCATCTTCTCCATAGAAATATAAAGTGTGCAATTTAGCAGTAATTGTGATGTTATGTTTCGTCTTGCAATCTTCTTCTGTATATTTTAGGTGAAGTATGTAATTGTATCAATGGGACTTATAACACTAAGCTGTATTAATTGCTTGAGGTTGAATGCATCATTACGGGGACAAAAAGGAGGAACTGGGTTTTTTTTATTCTCAAACTATTGCCACTTCGACAAACATTTGAAAAATCTAAGTTATTACCTTGCTAATAACAAACTCTGTTATAGTCTTATGAGCAATGTTCCGGAATTCACGCCAAGAGCACACTTAGGGCCCGTTTGGATGCGGGGAAAGAATTGGAGGTATTAGTTAATAAAGGGGATAAGATAGTAGGGGGTATCTATATAATAAAACAGAGCTGTGTTTGAATCCAAAAGACAACCAACGCTCAAGATTTATCCCTCTTTCCGCATAAATCTCCACCCTCCAAACTATAATGGCATGCCCGTAAATTGATAACTTTTTTTGACCATTTACAAATTACCGGTCTACTACCGGTCTAATTTCCATACCCTGTCTCCCCCATTCTCTCTCTCAGAATACGCCCTCTCTCTCTCTCTCTCTCTCTCTCTCTCTCTCTCTCTCTCTCTCTCTCTCTCTCTCTCTTTTCCTGTCTGCGAGTACCGCCTCCTCCCCTCACCAGAGGCAGATTCATTATTTCTTTACCTTTTGCCTTCAGAAGATGCGGGCACCAAGCCCCTCCTGGTGAGTTCTTCCCCTTTCATGGGTATTCTCTCAATTTTGTGCAATCCATGTTGCTTTTTAATGCATCGTGGGTCGTTTCTTATTTCCAAGTCCTCCTGGATATTGAAATTGCTTTGTCATAGTTCAAATGAACAATAGATACCCTCCCTTTTTCCCTATCTCTATATCTAACTGGAGATTTATTTGCTCCGTCATTTAACCTCCCTTTTTCCCCATCTTTTCGCCATTTGAAGGGAGAAACATAAAACTTCAGGCTGTGAAGTGGGGGATTCCATAAGTTTTTCGTAAAAATTGATTTCCGTAAGCCAAAACTTCAGGCTGTGAAGTGGGGCATTTCATGTGGTGAACATTACTGTGAAGTGGGGTGAAGTGGGGTGATAAGTTTTTTTCATGTTCAGATTGGTAAGTCATGTGGGTTTGGAAAAGATGCATATGTAGTGTTTGTTAAAAAGCCTATATGAAGATACTTTCAGGCTCCGATTCATTCCTTAGCCATGATTTATCCGAAGTTCAACAAAATGGAAAAGACATTCCCCATGTATTTTCATTCCCTTAGCATAGAGGTTGCCTTTAATGGCTACCTTACAGGCCAATTATGTTAGTGTCTCACCATTTTTTCCCAAGCTAACTGCCACCATTAAATTTCTGCTCTCCATTCTAACGTTTACATCCCACATATGGGTCAGAGGTGGCCTTTTTTCCTTTAGAGGGTCCTTGGATTAAAGTAAATTGTGTCTTCTTTGTGTTCTACGTGTTGCTTCATTGCTTTTCTAATTTTGGCTTTACTGCCTTCTTTACTTCACTCAATTTTCAACGCAGCCCTCACAATTACACAAATACACATTTTAGCTAAAACTGCAGCAATGCTGTGGTTTTGAAACGAGAATTAGTTAAGGAAATGGTAGTTCCATGTTAGTTGCGTAGAAGTTTGAGTTAAACTGCTTTATTTGATTCGGAACTCCGTTATTTGAGGAACTCAGAATTTCAGTAAGATTGGTATGCTTTAATTGATGGTAGTAATCATGAGGGTAGTAATTTCAGTAAGATTGGTACGCTTTAAAATGCCTCAACTAGGGCATTTCAGGTGGTGAACATTACTGTGAAGTGGGGTGAAGTGGGGGATTCCATAAGTTTTTCACAAAAAATGTTTTCCGTAAGCGATCTACGTTTTCAATAAAAACAGTTTTTCATTTGGTTCAAGATTTTGGAATGGAATCGTGTTTTGTTCTCCTTTGGTCTTAATTTGAGGCTAAGTGTAATCATTGTCAAGTTTTTGCCGTTTCAATGCGGTGGTCTGCCCCATACGAGGCCACTATTTGGGAACCTAATCTTTCTTTAGTTGGGTTTGAATTACGTAATAGAACCTCATCTTTCTTTAGTTGGATGGTTTGGATCAGGGTTGAATTGCACTATGTAATAATTGTGCTGGTACTTTACTACTTTTTGGAATACCAGACTTGCTATTGTGAGGAAAGTATATCAGAACCTTTCCATCCTGATTTTGGAAGAGCAACTTCTGCTTTGGATAGCAGATCTGAGATTGGTTAGACAGGCTTGATGGAAGATCGTACTGTAAGGACAATCGACTAATTATTTTTTTCGCGTCTTTTTCTCTTTTCAATGTCTTGAAAGTTACAAACATTTTTTTGTTGTACTTCTTGAAATACTACCGCGGTGACATGTGCCATGTCATGGGTTCGGGCCGAGGTTAGTCCATTAGAAATTTAAGACATCGTAGATACGGTATGTTCCATCTCCGAAATTGAATTGAATTGAATTGAACTGACTGTCGATCCTTTTTTATGCTTCAATAAACTAAGTTATAGTATGTTTTCGAGCAGTGCCTTCTATCTTTATTTTGATTGCTAAACGACATTCTAATTTCTTAAAGTTGCTTATACACATATTTTAGGAACAATCCGGTAAAGAGATATCAAAAGGAACACTTGCGCAATGTGCCCGAAGAGAACGAGAACGAAATTTTAAGCAAACCACTGAAAGGCGATCGGAACAACACTCGCCAATAAATACAAGTGTAAGACTCTTATTAATCAAAAACATGTTTGACTATTTACATCTTCTAACCATGTTTTTTTTATGTAATTCTTTCTCAATTGTTGACTTTGTATGTAAAGATTCAACCTCTCCGATACGGAAATATTAGAGCCCTTGGGCGAGACCACCATGCTATACATGTTCCCGAGGTAAGTATCCATATAAATATGGAGTTATGTGTCTCTTAGTTTACATTATGTGTCTCTTAACAGGAGATACAAAGAATAGGGGCAATGACTAGGAAACAAAAATATTAGACTGCTAAGTATAATGTTCGACTATTTAAATCTTCTAACCATTTTTTGTATATTCTTTCTCAATTGATGACTTTGTACGTAAAAGAATCAACCTCTCCAAGTCGGAAATATTATAGCCGAAATCCGCGATGGGCGAGACCACCATGTTGTCCATGTTCACGAGGTAGGTCTCCATATAAATATGGAGTTTCTTGCAAACCATGATTAGTACCCGTAATGTAATTTATGTGTCTCTTAACAGAAGATACAAAGAATAGGGCCAATGGCTAGGAAAAGGAAGGCAACGTATGTAGGGAGTGGAAAGGAAAACTCTGAGGTATCACACGTTGACACATGTCTTCTAGCTTTCATTTGAAAAAAATATATTAGTCCTTAAGTAATACTGCTTCTTTTTAAATTAGTATCGGTATAACAATTATGAAATAAAAATTACTTCTACACATTCTTTAGCCACAGGTTGGTAAAGAGATATCAAAATTAGCACTGGCACAACGTGCGCGACGGGAACGAGAACGAAACCTAAAGCAAAGCACTGCTCAGATATCAGAACAACACCTGCTACGGGATACCAGGGTAAGACTCTTTTGAATAAAAACAATGACATGCAAAATTAAATTAAAAGCAACAAATATGATTGTTGATGCAACTGACTAAACTGTTCGCTGTCTATTTATAGGCACAACCTCTACACGAAATAGATATCGGGGCTGCCCGTGATGAGCACTGTGCCAACATTGGCAACAACGTCCATATTCGTGAGGTATTCCTTAAGCACGCTCTTTATGTTATAATTATTTTAATAAGCGTTAATTTTACGAATACATGTTTCATTATGCATTACTTCAAAGGATACACAAAGGGCAAACGCAACTCCTCAGGCAATGCATAAGTCAAGTTATGCGGATAAGGGGAAAGGGCTTCTCACCTATGCTAATGAAAAAGATACTTATTTGGTATTATTCCTGCACAATACTTCGTGAAATTAAATTAAAAGCAACAAATATGATTGTTGATTCAACTGACTGAATTGTTTGCTGTCTATTAATAGGCACAACCTCTACACGAAATAGATATTGGGGCTGCCCATGATGAGCACTGTGTCAACATTGGTAACAACGTCCATATTCGTGAGGTATTCCTTTAGCACGCTCTTTATGTTATAATTATTTTAATCAGCGTTGTTAATTTTATGAATACACGTTTCATTATGCATTACTTCAAAGGATACACAAAGGGCAGACACAACTGCTCAGGCAAGGCATAAGTCAAGTTAGCTCGATATGTGTTGTTGATATTTTAGGTACCCAACGGTAATATTATATCAAAAAAAGCAATGGCCCAACGTGCACGACGAGAATGAGAGAGAAATCTAAAGCAAGCCTATTCTTATCAATTGGGACCACGGTCTCAAGTCGAGCGAACCAATGAATGTCTTCAACAGATACCACATGCAAACTCTCCTTTGACACCCAGTCGTCGCCCTCTCAACTGCTTCGGACAAGGATCAATAGTCACCCAACCTATAGAAAAGCGACAGAGGGTTGCACAAAATTCCACGTCTCCGTCCTTCCTGCCAAATACAACTTCCACCCCGCACACTAATTGGTATGCCTTTTTTTGGATGAAATGCAACTCCCAAATTTTAAAATACCCATATTTTGCCTAAATAGAGTCTTCATTAATTTTTTGAAGGCCTACTCTTACCGACCAAGTGGAACTGTGTTGTGAAGACGAATGGGAAGTGTCTGTGAATTTAGAGGGACCTAGCAGAGCTCACGTAATTACAGGGAGGCATAATCTTGGCAATATGGATATTAAATGTACCCATTGTAAAGCCCTACATTGGATGGATGAGAGATTGACAAAATCTTCTACAAGCAATCCATTATTCGGCACTTGCTGTTTCCAAGGAAAGATAAAACTACCTACACTTACTACACCCCCTCCGCCAATTCGAGCATTGTATGATGGGGATGATGATCAATCAATATCATTTCGAAAACATACTCGAGAGTATAATGCAACCAACGCTTTCACAAGTCTTGGAGCTACATTGGATCCACGAATGCTTACCGGAAGGGGTCCTACATCTTTCACTATCCATGGAGAATTGCGACATCGTGTAGGTTCACTGCTACCTCAACAGGGAAAGGATGCATCGTATGCTCAACTGTATATTTATGATCCTGCTTCAGCTTTGGAAGTCCGCAATCGTAGAAATCAACAGTTGAGAAAGGATGTACTACAAACTATCCAAGAAACTTTGTTGCAAGTTAATCCGTTTGTGGATAAATTCCGTCAGGCATATGCAATTCTGGATCAACTGGACATTGCAGAACAAACTTTACCTGCCCACCTTCACTACAGTTCGTCAAAAGATCGACGCCGATATAATTTACCAACATCAGATGAGATTGCGGTAGTTATACCTGGAGATGGATCTAAAGCCAGTGGCATGAGAGATATTGTCTTGCATTTGAGAGGAGATAATCAGTTGATGCAAATTAACGAATGTCACCCAGCATATTTGCCATTACACTACGTCTTGCTATTCCCACGTGGAGAACTTGGATGGGAACCTGAGATGAAACAGTGGGATGTTAAGAATAACCGACCTACGGCCGTGCGACTAACTCAAATGGAATATTATAGTCACCGTTTATTTGAGCGTCGAACAGAGTATTCAACCATTTTGAGGGGAGGAAAATTGTTTCAAGAGTTTTTGGTAGATGCTTGGGCAGCAACTGAGCAGAATCGGTTAACATACTACAAGCTTAATCAAGCGAGACTTCGTACTTCTCTGTACCATGATTTGACTGATATTGGTCCTGATGGCTTGGAACCTGATCAAATTGGACAAAGGATGATTTTGCCATCTTCGTTTACTGGTGGCCCAAGACACATGTTCGAGATATTTCAAGATTCAATGGCTATCACGAGATACAACCATCACCCTGATATTTTTCTCACAATGACTGCGAATCCCAAATGGCCAGAAATTACTTCTGCCCTATTGCATCATCAAACCGCTGTTGACCGTCCTGATTTGGTTGCCCGTGTTTTCGAGTTAAAGAGAAAGGCTTTGATGAAGGAGATTGAAAAAAATAAAGTCTTTGGTCAGAAAGTTGCCCACGTGTACACTATTGAATTTCAAAAATGTGGTCTGCCCCATATGCATGTACTATTCTTTCTTATAGGTCAGGATAAAATTCGTACTTGCGCTCAAGTTGACAAGTTAGTTTGTGCTGAATTTCCTAATCCGGAGGATGATCCTGAACTATTTGAAACGGTCAAGAGTTGTATGGTACATGGACCATGCGGTGTTCGAAATCCTCACGCAACTTGCATGGAAAATGAAAAATGCACTAAGAGGTACCCTCGAGCCTTTGCAGAAACAACCACCATGGACGAAAATGGATATCCCATCTACCGCCGTCGTGATGATGGGAAAGTGTACATTGTCAGGGGACAAGAGGTTGATAATAGGGATGTCGTGCCATACAATCCTCATCTATCCAAAATGTTCAATTGTCATATTAATGTAGAAGTTTGTGCTGGAATGAGATGTGTAAAATACATTCACAAGTACATTTACAAGGGTCACGATCGAGCAACGATGGTGTTGGGATCGGTTAATGAAATAAAGCAATACCTTGATGGAAGGTATATTGGACCGCCAGAAGCTGCTTGGCGAATATTTGGACACCATATGCACGAAGAGGTACCAACAGTTACACGACTTGCTCTCCATTTACCTGGAATGCATCGCGTTAATTACAATCCCAAAGAGTTGTTAGAAGACATCATTGCTAGAGCTGCAGTAGAAAAGTCGACTCTAACTGGGTTTTTTTCATGATACGCTTCCAACCCGGATTCTATCCCCTACACTTACCAAGAATTTCCGCAATACTTTGTTTGGGACAAGACAACCAATGTGTGGACACCGAGACGGATTGGGTATGCAATCGGGAGAATGTACTTTGTTAGCCCTAATTGTGGTGAGACATTTTATTTACGTTTGCTATTGACTGTTGTGAGAGGACCAAAATCTTACGAAAGTTTACGCACAGTAAATAATGTTATACACAATACTTTTAAGTTGGCATGTGTTGCTAGAGGGCTCCTGGAAGACGATGATGAGTGGGTTCAATGTCTTGAAGAGGCGGCAATAATGAAGAGTGGATATCAGTTGAGGAGATTATTTTGTGTTATTCTCACACAATGCTCACCACTACAACCGTTAGAATTGTGGAAGCGATTTTCTATACATATATGTGATGATCTCGCGCACAAAATTCGCACATTATTTACCCTTCCTAATCCAACCGAGGGTCAAATTGAAGATTATGGTCTGTATCTTCTCAATCAGATGCTTGGAGAAATAGGTAAGAGTTTATATGACTTCCCACCTATGCCGCAACCGATCGAAAATTGGAGCACAGTTGTTGGTAACAGATTGATTATAGAACATCGACTGCTTCAGATCCAAGCACAAAAGGCAGATACAGAGACTAATATTGGTCGCCTAAACAGTGGACAACGCAGTGCTTATGATGCTATTATTTGCTCTGTGCTTGAAAATAAAGGCACTACTTTCTTTTTGAATGGGGGTGCCGGCACAGGAAAGACATTTTTGTACAACACAATTGCACAAAAATGTCGTGGTCTAGGGCATATAGTGGTTACTGTGGCTTCATCTGGAATTGCATCGTTGTTATTGGAAGGAGGTCGCACTGCACATTCAACATTCTCGATCCCACTTGATGTGTTAGAAAATTCTATTTGCGGGTTCACCAAGCAATCTATACAGGCAGAGTTACTTAGAGAAACAAAAATGATAATATGGGATGAAGTTCCTATGCAACATAAATATTGTGTTGAGGCAGTTGACCGCACATTACGAGATATTCGTGACAATCCTAAACCATTTGGGGGTATGACTATAGTTCTTGGTGGTGATTTCCGTCAAATTTTACCAGTTGTACCAAAAGGTGTTCGTGAGGAAATTGTAAACGCATCACTTAGGCGTTCCGATCTATGGGATGACATACGTGTCTTGACATTGAGTTTGAACATGAGATTAAATACTATAGATTCTCGAAATGCTGATTTCGCAAATTTCTTGATGGAGGTAATATTGCATAATAATTTTTTTAATGAGGTAGTTATTTTGAAGATAAAATTGTTAGCAAAAATAAGTGTTTCAAAATACCATTACTATTATTAAATCAACTGCCGTGGATTGAAACGACGCCGTCTTGCTTTTTTTTAAAAATTCTACCATTCAATTTGCAATCCTAAAGAGCAGAAACGTAATTATGAGAGTCCTAGAAAAAAATTTTGATCATGTCTCTTTAGAATAATATGATCAAAATAATAAGATCTTCGCACCCGTTCAAACGGATTAAAAATTGGAGCACTTAATTTTTTAACCATATTTTCTAATATATAAATGGTCTCAAAAAATTAAGTGGTCCAATTTTTAATCCGTTTGAACAGGTGTGAAGATCTTATTATTTTGATCATATTATTCTAAAGAGACATGATCAAATTTTGTCTTTAGGGCTCTCATAATTACGTTTCTGCTCTTTAGGATTGCAAATTGAATGGTGGATTTTTTTTAAAAAAAGCAGACGGCGTCGTTTGAATGGTCCTGGGGCAGCAGAGCCGGGATAAGGAGGGGTATTTTCGTCCACAAATCCCCCTCTACTCCCGGATTATTTTTGGGGACCCCAAAATTTATACCGGACAATGCCCACAATTGGAGAAAACAAAGACCGGGTAAAAAATAAAAGGGGAGGAAATTGGGTTTGCCAAACGGGGGTAAAGAGGTGGGTCCCTCCCCATCTACCCCTTCTAATTTCCCCCCCTCTCCCTTCATCCAAACATGGCCTTAGGTACTAGGAGAAAGGAGGTTGAGAGTTTAACTCATCTTCTAAGGTGCTAATAGAACTATTCTAATAATATTGACTTTCTCCGATAAAAAAATTACTCATTCCGTCCCAAATTCTTATATCTTTCGATTAGTTCTATTATACAAAGTTTTCAAGCTCATGAAAAACAGTAGAGATTGAAAGATATAAGCAATGAAAAATGACACGAGTTTCAAAAATTGTCATCATTTTTGGGACGGAAGGAGTATTTCGGAAGCAAAAATGCTACGCGCACATTGATTGTGCGCGTAATTCTGACCGTCCAGTGTGTGTAGCACTTTTGTTTTGGAAGAGAAGGGAAGAGAAGAGAGGAGTTTCATCAGGCTATATTGCTCTAAGGCTGTGTTTGAATTATGAATTTATGGGCGGATCTTCTATAAAGGGAAAGGAAAATGACGAGGATCGAATAAAAGAGCTTCTTCTCTTCATCAATTAACTTCTTTTATTGTTCAGTGTCTTTCATTTACCCTCCATAAATCCCTCTACAAATGAAGGTCTCAAATAGAGGTGTCAAATGGGCCGTGTCGGCACGGCACGACACGGGCACAGCACGGGCACGGAGCGGCACGGCACGTCACAAGCACGGTATTGACCTAGCACGGCACGATACGACACGATTGTAGTGGGCCCGGGGCACGGCACGGGCACGACACGAAAGTTTGCCTGACACGGCACGACACGGTCGTAGACGGGCACGACACGGGCACGGGCACGAAAAGTGGACAGGAACGGCACGGTTTTAGCAAGGCACGACCCGGCACGACATGGGCACGAAAGGGCACGGCACGAGGCACGAAAAAACAAAAAAAAATTAAATAAGCCAAATGGCTTTTTAAAATTTTTTTTTTTTTTAAAAATAAACAATACCGAATTCAGGTTTCGTAAACGCGTACATAAACACACACACTCATCCCTTGTTTTTTATGAGGATGCAACGAATGCAAGGATCTCTATCATTGCCCAATGTCGCTGAGTTTTCAATATGCCACAAAACCAAATGTAAACAATGGTTGCATGTCTGATGCAAGATTAGTTATGCTTTAAGACTAAAACGGAACGACTTAAAACGGCACGGTTCGACCTGACACGATTAAGTAAACGGCCCAGCACATCTTGACACGATTGAAAACGGCATGACACGGCACGATTTAAGAACACGGGCCGGCACGACACGACACGATTTAAGAAAACGGGCCGACACGACACGACCGAAAACGGCACGACACGACATGATTTCAGAAACGGGCCGGCACGACACGACACGATTGGCAAATGGCACGGCATGACATGACACGATTTACGTAAACGGGCCAGCACGGCACGACACGATTGACAAACGGCACGGCACGGTACGACACGATTTGAGTAAATACAGTAAATGGGCCGGCACGGCACGGCCCATTTGACACCTCTAGTCTCAAACACAGACTAAATGCTGGTGTGTCTAGCATTTTACCGTTTCATATTCTTTGTCCGAATTAATTACTCCAGTTTACTCGTATATTTGGACGTGTAAATGACTTCTTGGAATTTTCTCGCTTTTTATCTTGGTTTTGGAGCATTTAAAGGTAGTTTTTTTTTTTTTTTCTCTCTCTCTCTATTTTATCTCGCTGTTGATAATTTACTCCATAGTTGGTTTGATGTTGTTGGTATTCAATCTCCATGCATAGGACTGAGCATTGATCTTACATTCGTTGTAGGTACTATGCATTCAGAGGGCTACCAATGGCATCTACATTCTGTAACCTAATAAGCATTGGATCTGGTCAAAACAAACTCGGCCATTACCTCTTGAATCAGAACAACAATGCAAGGCAAGTTTCACTCGCTTGTATGCCAATTGTCACAAGACATGGATTCAGATGTGAATGGTGAAACACGGCCACTTTAAGCATCTATTATCTGTGTTTGGCCCTTTTTTTTTTTATACAGTTTTTAGGATGCGTACTTCAATAGAGAACTAAGCTTTACTATGACTGTTGTGTTCCAGAACTAAGAAAAGTTCTTATTTTTTGTTGAAAAAGAAGGCCCATTCCACAACTTCAGACCTCTTATTTTTCAAAACAAGTAAGACCAAGAATTTGGATCAAGCACCCCACGGCCGGGGAGGGCGGCGGCCGCGCCGGGCCGTCTCCGGCCACCAGACGGCCTATTCGAGCCGTCCAAAAATTCTATTAAAAAAAAAATAAGGGGGCCTACGTGGGAATCAACGGCATTCGAGGTGTGTAGGGTGCTTGATCCGAGCACCCCCTTTCCGTGTACGATTTCAATATCATATGTACACGGAAAATGGGTGCTCCGATCAAGCACCCTACACACCTCGGATGCCGTTGATTCCCGCGTAGACCCCCTTGTTTTTTTTTTTTAGAATTTTTGGACGGCTCGGATCGGCCGTCCGGTGGCCGGAGACGGCCCGGCGCGGCTACCGGTCGATTTTCGACCGCCGGCCCTCATTCTCATACAAACAGTCCTGTGTGTTTGTATACTGCAACTTCCAGGTCAAAAAAAATAGGGTTAAGCAAAAAATTTTCTTACCACTATGGATCTTATTTGATAGATCTCATTTAGATCTTTAATACGGTGCAAAAAAAAAAATTTTTTTTTTCATTTATGTTATATTTGAGTTTGAAAAAAGGAAAGGAACTTTTTATTTGGGAAAAATAAGAAGGCTGGATGTGTTTTGAATTAGAAGTAGAGAAAATAAGTACTTATTTTTTAAGAAGCGAACGGAAATGGTTTATAGATAGTTAGGCTTTATACCTATGGGATGCTTTTGGAATCCACAATAAATTAGGGAATTTGCTTCATGTCATCTACAAGCATGAGGTTAATTTCCATTGCCATTTTTTTTTTGGGTCAAACGGAAAAGTATTTCCATTGCCATTTGATTGTTTGTTTGGTTGCTTAATGTCTGGAGAAATTCAATCTCAATAGGTGGTGTTGTTATGAAGTTTGAATTTCCAATCTGTCCTATCATAGCATATATTTTGTGATTAACATGACCTTACTTTCTGGAATGACTAGCATATTTTTCTTCTCAGGCATTGAGAGTCCCTTCGTGGTATGTTGTCCAAAGGTCATCTTCTTGGCACCACAAAACAGAACTCATAAACGACGACGACTGGCAACGCGGCGGCGTCAATGAGGGACCGCCGTGTATTTAGTTTTAGGGAAGGAAATGAGGGATTTAATCTCAGCCCTTGAAATGGAGGGCTGAGATGGAATGTTTCTTTAAGGGTTTTTTTAAAGGTTCCCGGATATATATAAATATATATATATATATATATATATATTTATATATATATATATATATATATATATATATATATACGTGGTACTCCCTCCGTCTCTTTTTTAGAGTCCAGTATTCCATTTTGGGCTGTCCCTTAATAATTGTCCATTTTGTAAAGTTAGTGACTAAAAATTGGTGAATTGTCTATTGTCCCTAAAAGTAGATTTCATTTTTAAAAGTTAATGAGTAAAAGTGTAATGATGATGGGTAAATAGGAAAGTGGAGGAAAAAGTTGATGTGAAATGTATAATAATGATGCCTTTTTAATAAGTTGGAGTTACGAAGCAAGACACTTAAAAAGGGACGGATGGAGTATGAAGTTATACAAGAGCAAAGTCAAATAATTTGCTTGCAGGTGCGGTAGCGTGAGTGCGAGCATTAGAGCGAAAGCGTGTGACATTTTGAAGAATCATGTAACGAGTGTCGTTATAACTATTTCATTTTTATTTTTTTCTCAAGTTAAAGAAATCCCAGAAGGGTAAAAGTTTCACACCATAATTATTTGAAGAAGAATGGAAGAAGCAACGAAGCATGATCCCATTTTTGGCAGATAAGATCATCAACTGTGGAATGGAAAAAGGCAAAGTTTGTTTGTTTTAGGTATTCAAAACCCCTCGCACGGTTCCAAATAATTTTTTTTTATCTATCTCTCTCCACTCATTATACTTTAAAACATCCCTCAAAATCCAAACCGAACGGGGTCACCGATTGTAAGGAGCAAATATGACCCCTTCGTCCTTTTATCGCCAAAAGAGTCCCAACTGTTTGTTGATGGAGCATTGAGCATTGGGCTGGAATGCACGATTGTAAGGTCTTTTGTTGCTTTGGGCTTTTGTTTTGTGGCTTTGTTTAGCAGGCCATTCGCTTCAGTTTGGGTACTTTCGTCATGGTGGTAAAGGAGTAGAAATGGCTGTGGTAGGGGTAGACTTCGTGGTGGTCGGGTGGGGGTGAAGTTTTAGGTGTTATAACAATAATGTGTTGCATTGCATTGTCATAATAAATAGAGTGTTGTAGTTATAATCGAGGCAAAACGTGTAACCTTCATTGGGAGTAATTATAAATATTTAGCACTAGACTTATTGGGTAGTAATAACTAATAAGTAAGAAAAACTACACTAAGTGACAAATTATGTTAACCTAGTTCTTCAATTGATCTTCTTAGCTTCAAAGATTTAGATAATTCCCTTTGTTATCACCTTTTCAATCCAACTATCAACCGAGGAGTTTACCATACTGGGATTACAATTTTAGTGGAACCGCGGGCATCCAAGCAATTTCTTATAAAATTAGTTATCAAAGAAACGACTTTCATAGAATCATAGTAATATTTATCTTGAGATACTTATACAAGAAAAATGTGTTGGGCTAATTAAAAGATTCTGTAAGGTTTTGTTTATATAAAAAAAAATTTGTTCTTGGACTTGAAATGGAGGTAGGCTAGGTCCAATCGAGCCCAAGAAGCCCAATTTCTGACCCAAAATCTAACATTACGGCGGCCATGTGGTTCAAAAGTTGAGGCCATGATGTAACACTTTGCGTCCAGGTTGTAAAAGTTTGCGGTTGCGATCTCCGTATAAAAAACCGTCCCATATCGCTTGGTGAAGCGTAAGCTTTCACAGTTAAACATGCTTGCCCTGGGGTAATAATATTTTACAGAGCGGGAGCAGGTCCTTACACACACTCACTCTCTCCTCCCCGACTCACTCTTCTCTGTCCTGACTCTGTAGAAACTTTATGTCCATCTCAAAATCAATTGGCAATGAGTGGAGAGATCCCAGATGTTATTAGGAGTGATCACCCATTCCACTCTCAAGCAATGTAGAAATGGTTTCTTTAACATCCCCTCACGTGCGGCCGCGTTTGAGGTCTGTCATGTGTGGCCACTTTTGGGTCCTATCATCATGTAGCCTTTTGCTAGTCTCTCATCGTGGAGTGTGGATTGTAAATTTTTAAAATGTGGGGTGCAACGGACCCCGCTTTGATACCAGCGCAGTAGAGAAGAAGAACATCCCATAATGACTATTTGGCAAAGAGACTTCAAAGATGAAGAAACCCTCGTTCAACAGATTCTCGGTAAAGCTTCCATCTTTCCATTTCTGAAAGCTCTATACGTACATCTGTGTGTATGGACTGTTAATTTGGGTCTTTTTTGCTACTTTTTGGGCTCATGATGGATGTCTTGAAGGAAAATTGTGGGTCTTTGGTTTTCCAGGAAGGCCCGTTCAACAGATTATCTGTTGATATTTAAATTCAACAATATGTGAAGTATGTTAAATTCGGCAATTCTGTCTTAGAAAACATTTTACATCGAAACAAACGGAGCATTCTCCTTGCTTCACCCTACCTTTTAGGTGCATAACTGTACATGCAGATAATATATTGGCCATGTAGCATGCCCCCTTATGTCAGGGCCGAAGCCAAGGTTTCATTACTTGCTACGAAGCTTGAATTCTAGCACCGATCAAGCAAGAAACTCAAATACTTATCCATTGAACTAACCAATTGGTGGTGTTGCTTCACCCCGGATGCTTGATGTACTTAATTCCTTCGTCTTCTCTATGAAAGTTCTTGAATTTTCAAAAGATAGTAAAACGAGGGACAACGAGATAGAGTACCAATAAACGTCCAAGATCAATCCCAGGACTAACTATGTAAGATTACGAAGAACAACTAATTTTAGTGACAACATAATTTAATTTATACAGCAGTACAATAAACGGCGGAGACGAACAAGTGAGAAAGTTGATTAATTCATGTGGATTGGAGTGGCAATTGGATTCTCTATCACTTGTGTGTTTTCTGCTTAGGTTTTGCAGCCATGAATTTGCTAATGCCAGGCTTCACATTTTCCACAATCTTGATTTATCACATACCAAACAATATCCCCAGATCACGCCCATTCTCCCTGTTTGGTAACTCGGAAAAGTTTGTCCTTGAATTCGTTCACGTACATCCCTTGATACGCGTACTTATGGAACGTAGTGTAGTACATAGTATGGAATAATAAAACCCTAATCAGATTGCAGATAGAGAGAGAGAATCTTGTGTTTCATTTATTTAGTTCTGTTTTCTCAACTGGATACAATGACTTCACCGACTTCCTTTTTATACCCAAACATGACTTCACCGACTAAGACAGCTCAGCATGTGCTAAACCCACTTACACTCATTAAAACAGATTAACTAACTAACAGAACACCTTAATGACTCTTACTTACATGTCCCTGCAAACTGATGGGTGTGTCAACAACCATCGGTTTGTGTCTCAGAAAAAGAAAACGAGTTGTGGACAAAGATTTAGTAAAGATGTCAGCGACTTGGTCTTCTGTGCCCACATGATGAACCTGCAATTGCTTGGATAAAACCTTTTCTCGAATGAAATGATAACCAATTTCTACATGTTTGGTTCTTGCATGATAAATGGGATTAGCAGCCAAAGCTATTGCAGACATATTGTCACACCAAATAGTAGGAGGAATAGCATCAGTTATACCAAGTTCCAGTAGCAAACTCTGAACCCATGTAACATCAGATGCAGTCTGAGCTAGTGCGCGATACTCAGCCTCCGTTGATGACCTTGCAACCGTATGCTGTTTCTTGGCACACCAAGAGACTAGATTTGAAACCAAAAATAAGCAATACCCAGTGGTAGATCGCCTGTCTGTTTTGTCACCTGCCCAATCTGCATCTGAGAAGGCAGTTACAGACAAAGGTCCTGGGGTATAAAGCAAGCCTTGATGAATAGATCCTTTAATATACCTAAGAATACGTTTGACAGCCACAAAGTGGCTATATTTGGGGCTATACATGTGCTGGCATGCAAGGTTGACTGCAAAAGAAATCTCAGGTTTGGTAAGGGTCAGGTATTGAAGAGAACCCACAATGGTGCGAAACCAATGAGCATCAATAAAATCAGGATCAGGATCATATATGGCAGGTTTAGAGGAAGAAGGTGATGGACTAGGTTTACAGTCCAACATTCCTGCCTTGGTCAAAAGGTCAGTAGCATACTAGTAACACCTACCTTCTCAACCACAAAAAAAAAAAAATCTGTAAATTTTTCACTAGCACAAAAATGTTTTCTTTTTTTTTTTTTTTTGCTATAAAGTGGTTATTTCTCAAAATACTTCGATAAAAGTAAAAAAAAAATTTATTTTTCTGATTTCTTTTGTCGAGACGAATCAATAGCCAACAAAAGTTTGGCGTAAAACTAACATATACGAAAAAAATTCAAATAAGGACAATTTTTAAATTTAAATTTAAGTTGAGCTCAAGAAAACAGGTCCTCGTAGATTTTCGAGGGCGACTATTCGCAGCCCCGTATTATCATCTCCCATAGCCCGTTAAATTTTTTTAACTATACTCGACAGTTAGTTACCGAAATTGAGATACATTTTCAGCGTCCAATTACCGAAATATGATATTTTTTTCAACAGCTATTTATCGAAAATGTATTTTCGGCAGTTGTTTACCAAAAGTTGAACATATTTTCGACATGTAGTTACTGAAATATAATCTTATTTTCAACAACTATTTACCGAAATGTTATATATGATTTTCAACAATTATTTACCGAAATATAGTGGGCTAATGAAGAAAATACGGGGTGCGAATAGTCGCCTCCCTCCAATTTATGTCTACCACGTTTTTTGTGCAGTGAGCGACAAAAGTCAATAATATTTGGCCCTGTTGTGATTGTACGAAGGTTGGTGCGAAATATAAACTCTCAACAGCAGAATTAATGTAATTTGCAGGAAATCACGTAAAAAAATGCGTTTGGGCCCATTCTGGATTTCACAAAACTTTAGAAAAATATCCATAAATTTTTGAATATAAGCCGTTGATTTTGTCACTTTCTTTTTTGTTAACGCTACTCTCCTCCAAGTATATTTTTGGTGTAAAAATACACTTGCAGGGGAGTGGCGTTAACAAAAAAAGAGAGTGGCAAAATCATTTTCCTTATTTTATGAGGTCATGTAAGAAATCAGCTCCAACAGGTATTGGCTTATTGAAGAACAACCATTAATCGAGGTAAGTGCAATCTGGCCAAACATCGAAGTTATCAAAAAATATATATGCAAAAATGGAATGAAGGACTATCTTCTTAATATATATATATATATATACGGGGCGGTTCCAGGAACCCTTAAAAAAAGTCTAAAAAAACTCTCCAAATCTTATCTCATAGTTTTCGATCAAATTTTGATGATTTGAGCCGCTCAATGTATTCAGATCGTGATTTTAAGGGTACTCGCGAGAAATTGGCAAAAAAAAAATAACCGGAAAGGACTTAATTTGAGCAGTTTTTTGTGTCCACTACTTAATTTTGTTTGTGCAAACTTTGTTTATATTGCACTAGTTTTCGGATTTTCCAGGTCGTACTTAGGCCCCGTTTTCACCAATAAAAAATACTAAAAACTTACCTTATTTACCATCTCGTTTCCATTAACAAAAAAGTTGTCAACAATTTTTTTTTGTTACAGTAACTACACTCACAAATCCATCAACAATTTATTAACTACTAGAAACACGTAACTTCTCAACCACAAAAAAAAAATTCTGTAAACTTTTCAGTTTTCACTAGCACAAAAATGTCTTCTTTTTTTTTTTGTTGCTAAAAAGTGGTTATTTCTCAAAATACTTCGATAAAAGTAAAAAAAAAATTTATTTTTCCGATTTCTTTTGTCGAGACGAATCAATATCCAACAAAAGTTTGGCATAAAACTAACATATACGAAAAAAATTCAAATAAGGACAAAATTTTTAAATTTAAGTTTAAGTTGAGCTCAAGAAAACAGGTCCTCGTAGATTTTCGAGGGCGACTATTTGCAGCCCCGTATTATCTCCCATAGCCCGTTAAATTTTTTTAACTGTACTCAACAGTTAGTTACCGAAATTGAGATACATTTTCAGTATCCAATTACCGAAATATAATATTTTTTTCAATAGCTATTTATCGAAAATGTATGTTCGGCAGTTTTTTACCAAAAGTTGAACATATTTTCGACATGTAGTTACTGAAATATAATCTTATTTTCAACAGCTATTTACCGAAATGTTATATATGATTTTCAACAACTACTTACCGAAATGTAGTGGGCTAATGAAGAAAATACGGGGTGCGAATAGTCGCCTCCCTCCAATTTATGTCTACCACGTTTTTTGTGCAGTGAGCGACAGAAGTCAATTATATTTGGCCCTGTTCTGATTGTACTAAGGTTGGTGCGAAATATAAACTCTCAACAGCAGAATTAATGTAATTTGCAGGAAATCACGTAAAAAAATGTGTTTGGGCCCATTCTGAATTCCACAAAAATTTAGAAAAATATCCATAAATTTTGAATATAAGCCGTTGATTTTGTCACTTATTTTTTGTTAACGCTACTCTCCTCCAAGTATATTTTTGGTGTAAAAATATACTTGCAGAGGAGTGGCGTTAACAAAAAAGAGAGTGGCAAAATCATTTTCCTTATTTTATGGGGTCATGTAAAAAATCAGCTGCAACGGATATTGGCTTATTGAAGAACAACCATTAATCGAGGTAAGTGCAATCTGGCCAAACATCGAAGTTATCAAAAAATATATATGCAAAAATGGAATGAAGAACTATCTTCTTAATATATATATATATATATATATATATATATATATATATATATATATATATACGGGGTGGTTCCGAGAACCCTTAAAAAAAGACTAAACAAAACTCGCCAAATCTTAATCTCATAGTTTTCGATCAAAATTTGATGATTTGAGCCGCTCAACGTGTTTAGAACGTGACTTCAAGGGTACTCGCGAGAAATTGGCAAAAAAAATAACCGGAAAGGACTTAATTTGTGCAGTTTTTTGTGTCCACTACTTAATTTTGTTTCTGCAAACTTTGTTTATATTCACTAGTTTTCGGATTTTTCAGGTCGTACTTAGGCCCCGTTTTCACCAATAAAAAATACTAAAAACTTACCTTATTTACCATCTCGTTTCCATTAACAATAAATTGTCAACAAATTTTTTTTTGTTACAGTAATTTTACTCACAAATCCATCAACAATTTATTGACTACTAGAAACACCTAACTTCTCAACCACAAAAAAGAAAAATCTGTAAATTTTTCACTAGCTCAAAAATGTCATTTTTTTTGTTGCTAAAAAGTGGTTAATTCTCAAAATACTTCGATAAAAGAAAAAAAAATTATTTTTCCGATTTCTTTTGTCGAGACAAATCAATAGTCAACAAAAGTTTGGCGTAAAACTAACATATACGAAAAAAATTCAAATAAGTACAAAATTTTTAAATTTAAATTAAGTTTAAGTTGAGCTCAAGAAAACAGGTCCTCGTAGATTTTCGAGGGCGACTATTCGCAGTCTCGTATTTTCTCCCATAGCCCGTTAAAAATTTCTAACTGTACTCGACAGTTAGTTACCGAAATTAAGATACATTTTCAGCATCCAATTACCAAAATATAATATTTTTTTCAACAGTTATTTATCGAAAATGTATGTTCGGCAGTTGTTTACCAAAAGTTGAACATATTTTCGGCATGTAGTTACTGAAATATAATCTTATTTTCAATAGCTATTTACCGAAATGTTATATATGATTTTCAACAACTATTTACCGAAATGTAGTAAGCTAATGGAGAAAATACAGGGCTGCCAATAGTCGCCTCCCTCCAATTTATGTCTACCACGTTTTTTGTGCAGTGAGCGACAGAAGTCAATTATATTTGGCCCTGTTCTGATTGTACTAAGGTTGGTGCGAAATATAAACTCTCAACAGCAGAATTAATGTAATTTGCAGGAAATCACGTAAAAAATGTGTTTGGGCCCATTCTGAATCCCACAAAAATCTAGAAAAATATCCATAAATGTTTTAATATAAGCCGTTGATTTTGTCACTTTCTTTTTTGTTAACGCCACTCTCCTCCAAATATATTTTTTGGTTTAAAAATACACTTGCAGGGGAGTGGCGTTAACAAAAAAGAGAGTGACAAAATCATTTTTCTTATTTCATGGGGCCATGTAAAAAATCAGCTCCAACGGGTATCGGTAAGTATTACTTTTGGATTCGTAGGGCGAAACTGCTTAGTTTGCCCCTATTAATCCAAAAGTAATACTTATCGATGTCCGTTGGAACTGATTTTTTACAGGGCTTCATAAAATAATATTCACAAATTTATGGATATTTTTTAGATTTTTGTCGGATTCAGAATGGGCCCAAACGCATTTTTTCTTGCGTGGTTTCCTGCAAATCTTGCTCCGTTTACCTTCATCACCTTGAGGCAAATAGATGGGAAAAGTACAAATGAAAGCGAAAAGTCTACCGACACAGATTAATTAAACCCATATTGTGCACAGAGGCGTTGTGAAGCCCATTTTGAAGTCTTACACAAAGGATCCGATCTGAAAACTAGAAGTGTAATAATTAGATCAAGCACTTCTAGTTTTCGGAATGAGATGATTTTTCGCAGAAGCTCTTAAAAAATATTTTAAAATTAATGAACGGCTCGGATTCTTTGTTTGTAATTCATTTGTGTCAATAGTTGGGTTCAAATGAAAGGGCAGGAAAAAAGAGATCATCACAATGCAAAAACAACATTTTAACTATATTGGCACCTTATTTCGCGATATTTATTTGGTACAAATCCCACCAGTTGATAAGAGATCAACTAAAGGTGACAAAATACAAAATAATTAAGGAGGGAAAAGATGACACCCCAAAAGCTCTGAGACAAGCCCTGACCAAGTAACCCAAAAGGACTTAATGGGTTGTTAATCGTTTTGCCTAATTTCATAAATAAAGAGCATTCACATCAAGATCAGATCAACTCTTCTATTAATTTAGCGTGTAAAAGTGACAAAAAAAAGGGAAAAAGGAAAAAAAGAAAAGAGAAAAGAGTGGTGCATCAATCCCGCGTTGTATTGTCTAGATCTGGCAGTTTTGATTCTTTCCTGTAATTCTTGTTGAAATCATTGTATTGCCTTTATATCTCTTATATGAAATGAACTTGCCTGCTCTCAAAAAAAAAAAAAAAAAAACTCGATTTGTATTTATGTTTACCAGTTAAAGCATATTTTATTGCTTTCACTCGGGAATCTCTCTTTTGGTTTACTCTACTCTAAACAAATAATTACGAAAAATATTTCTCTCTAATAAAATTGAATTAATTAAAAGAGAGTGTGTTCTGGATCTCCAACTTTCTGATCAATTGAAAAGTTTTGTAGAAGATAGTTATTGTTAGCATAGTATTATGAAAGATATATTATGAAAGATAAATGTTATCATGTTTTCTAAGTTCTGTTTTTTTTTTTTTTAATTTCCTTTTCATGCATTTTTTTGTCCAAATTCATTTACATTTCTTGATCACCAAGTTTCATAGCCTAAACAATGGCATGCTAAGGCTATGTCTTAATACAATGAATGAATGCAGTTCTTGATAATCTACTTTTTTTTTTTTTAACAGTCATAAAACCCTTGGTATCCTTTCAGTGGGGGGGGCGCCCTCCTCCCTCCTCCCCCAGGCTTCCGTTCTCTTTCTCCCTCATCTCTCTCCTCCTCCCCTTTCTTTTTTCCCCCTTTTCCCTTCACAGTTTCACTCCCTCCTCTCTCTTGCCGTCTTTTCTCCCTACCGTTTCTCTTCCCGGAGTCGTCGTTCACCCGCCGGCTACCGCATCTGGAGGAAGCCGATTGTCCTAATGGCTAGGTGTTGGTGGCAGCGTCGGGCGGAGTTATGGCAGCATGGTCTCCAACCGGATCTGCTCTTGGGCGATCTCGGTCTCTGGCCTAACTGATTGGTTTGATCATGTAGCTGGTGTCGGGGTGGTGGTTGTGGAGATCTGGTGGCTCGACGGCGGCTTGCGGTGGTTTTGGGCAGCGTATTGGAAGTGCTCAAGTGGCGGGTACTCTTGGCCGTTTATGAGATCCGAAGTGACGGCATCTTGGCAGCCATCAATGGAGGAGTCTGGTCATCTCGCGGAGTTCGCGTCATGCTGATCACCTCTTCTTGTCGCCGTCTACTGGTATGGGGTTTGGTGTTTTCTGTGGCTGCTGTTTTGGTTCGAGTGGTGGTGGTGGGGTTGGGGCGGGTCAGGTGGTGGTGGTGGGTTTCTGGTGGCGGCGGCGGCGGTGATATGTTTCGTTGTGGAGGTGGTTGTATTGTTGTGTTAGGGTTTAGGTTTTGGTTCTTGCATTGGGAGGCTTAGCTCATTTGTTTTGCGCTGAGCTTTTTTGGGTTAGGCCCATGTGATATTTAGTGTTGTATTCTTTGTGGTCTGACCCATTTGAGAGTGTTTGGACTCTGCCTAAACAGTTTTTTTTTTTTCCTTTTTCATCCAATCCTTGGTTGGATTCTCCTTTCCCTTCCCCTATTTTAGCTGCACCCTTCATCAAGATTTCTGAATAAAATTTTTTGCTTATCAAAAAAAAAAGAGAACGGACATAACCGGGGAAATATATATCCTTTTGGCTTCTGTTTAGTTGCTTATTTTATAGGCCTATTGTTGGTTTGGATACCTCCTTGCTTAACCCCTTAAACTTTTTTTTGGTGCATGATGGAATATTGTCAGGGTAAGAGCACTGAAAGATATGTTTAGCTTCATCAAGTAGCTATAGAGACTTGAATCCTAACCGTGATCGAGGAACTCAATATTTACCTATTAATCCAACCACTGCGTGGTGTTGCTTGAACCTACATGTTGTACTTGAATTCCTTCTTCTCATCTGTGAAAATCTTGCATTTCTTAAAAAAGCTAAATTAAAAGGGGGGAAAAAAGAGAACAAGTTGTTATTGATACTATATGTTATTTATGAACATGGCATATGGTGGCAAAACCCCTGACCCTCAAAAACTTCGTATTACTGACCTCTAAGATTAGTCCAGAATTATAAGGTCTACATCATGTGCATGCCGATGCTCTGGACTATCAATAAAGGAAGCATGGTAATGTGCACATAAATTGATTTGGGTCTCTAAGGCTGTCCTCTCTGATACCATTTGGCTTTGATTTGGGGGCACTGTTCTACAACAAAATGTCGCTGTAGCTCCTCGGTTCTTGGAGGTTTAGGGGGGCCATTGTTTCAGTGATATTCTGAGAGCAACCACTTTGTGCATATATTGTCAAATGTTAGATCTGTCTCCAATCATCCCAGCCCATACTCCCAATGATTAGGGATTAGATGGGTTATGTTATGTTGTTGTTGTATAAGGTCTACACCCTTCAAATATAGGAGTCCTCGCCCTACCTCGATTCTGCCTCTCCTTAGGTGAATCCTGGTTTTGTCACCGGCTCCACCCACAAACTTGAGACGAGCAATGCTACATCCGTCTTAAAAATTCTCTCGCAAATAATTATAGGACCCACGATACTGGTTATAGGTTACACCATCACTTTTGTATATAATTAGTACATAAGATTGAATGTAAACTTAGATATGTCCATGGCAGTTTCAATTGGAGGTAAAATGCGAAAACAGAATTAGATCAGTCAACACACTCACAAAAACACAGGCTTGGCTGCCAATTGTAGATCTCTAGAATAACGGGAGATTAGGGTCTAATTGAAGATGAAACCTACGAACTTAACCATATAGAAAAACGGAAGTACAATGACTACATATACATGTTGACGATTACATGAAAACTCAGTAAACGCGGAAAAGGGAAGAAATGGTGAGAAAGCTAATTCATATGAATTGGAGTAGCAGTGGGATTCTCCATCACTTGTATGTTCTGCTTAGGCTTCACAGACATGAATTTGCTAATGGCGGGCTTCACATTTTCCACAATCTTGATTATCGCCAAAAACAGTACCCTGTACAAAACCGCCATACCCAGCAGTATGCCAAGATCAACCCACTTGGAATACCCCATTTCCACCTGAAATTCATTTTCCAAAATAGATTCACCGGTGATCACGCCCCTTCCCCCTGTTTGGTTACTTGGAAAAGTCAGTCCTTGAAATTCGTTCTTGTACATCCCTTGAAACGCATACTTGTGGAACGCAATGTAGTGCAAAGGGTATTTCCAGACGGGCTTGGGGAGATCGTTTGGTTTCCGGAAAAATCCCCCTCCTAGTATCATAACGCTCTGGATTCCTGCACCTGTGATTATGCCCATGAGGAAATTGGGCACAATGCTTGCGACGATCATCATTAGGCTTTCTACAAGGACCATGCAGGTGAACAGAACTGAATCAAAGTACAAGAAGTGTTTGAGTCCTGGACGAAGTCCGCTTAGGTAATAGGCTAGTGCTCCGGGAATAAGTGAGGTTAGGAGCAAATATGGCACTGCAGAAAGTGTGTTGGCTATGACAAATGCAGTGGTACCATAGTGCCCATTCAATCTTTCCCTTTCAAACACCTGCGGTCATTTGGAGGGAAGTTCATTAGTACTAAAGCGGTTTCTATGTTCCAAATTCTGATTCTTTTTGAGTCGATCAAGTTCATTAGTACTAAAGCGATTTCTATGTTCCAAATTCTGATTCCTTTTTAGTCGATCTGACTCACAAGACACTTCAAAGCTAAACCTGGGGCACACAAATATAGATAGAAATATCGAGCCCTCACCCTCGCAGCCATACTCAATGAGTTATGTGCATGTAGCACAACTGAAGCAACATTGGGTAGAGAGATTCAATGAATAAGAATACTCCTTAGCGCTACGGAAACCGCACAAAATATAGATGTGGGCAGGATCATTCTAGGCATGACCCACATTTCACCAAATTTACATAAGCACTACAAACTTTTTACTTTTGAGTAAACCTTTTGGGTACTTGGAATTTCTATTCAATGAGTTCCACGAAACGAATTATTTGAGCAAAACATAGGAAGAGGAAGGATTGTGATGCTTTATACCTTCATATCCTCCACAAATGAAGGAAAGCCACCAATTGTCATGAAAGTGAGGAATGAAGCTATGAACATGAGCATTGCAGCTCTGGCCTGGAAATGATCGAAACCATCATTATCAGCAGAAATTTAATGGTTGAAGTCTGTTTGTTTCGGCAGAAATTTAATGCATCTTCTATATCTTACCTCGATCGAACTGTTCCCCGAGCCAATGTCATAGAAGATAGTGCCGACGCCTAACGACAAGGTGACATAGATTGCAAGACGCAGCCAGTAATAACCAAGATCGCGAGACATGTTGACAGAAGACCTTTTGGTGAGAACAAGGCATTGGGTGAAGAAGCTAGCATGGCTTCTGCTCTTCTCCAGTGATGATCCAGTACCACCCTGAAGTTATCCCACAAATAATTATTGATCATTGTTTTAAGTATAGAAACTAGATTAAATTAACGACAGCAAAGATAGGTTTTAAAGGTATTTGCTTCGATACCTGTTTACGTATTTCAGAAACTTTTCCTTTAACTTCTTGGTAGCCATCAGAAGATTTGAACGATGTTACGAGAATTTCGATCACTTCCTCTGTTGCTCTCTTTCCTTTCGAACCCTGTTCTATGTCCTGGTATAATATCACATGATCTAGTATAAAATATACTGCGTAAACTTGCATACGTATAAGAAATTGAAATGCAATTAAAACCAAGTTGCAGTACTAATTGGTGTGTTACCTCGTCAAAATCCTTGTTTATTGTTTTAAGGAAGTGGTCTGATGGATTCTGAAGAGTTGGGCAAGGTAAACCATTTGATGCGAAAAACTACATCAATCGAAATCAAGACCAATTAGTCGTATCAAACGGTTCGAAAAAAAAAAAAAGAAATTAAGTACGCCTGCAATTTAAGGAATTCTCTGTGCTTTTACCTCATTTGTCGCGTTAGCACGGCCAAAGTACACCACTCTACCCGAAGACAAGAGGCAAAGGTTGGTAAACAGACCGAACACTTCGCTGCTGGGCTGATGAATGGACGTGATGATAGTCCTCCCCTCTCTCTGCTCTAGTTTCGCGATTCTGCTCATGACATAGTAGGAAGCTGCACTATCTAGCCCGCTCGTTGGCTCATCGAGGAAAAGGAGCTTCGGGCGCGTCAGAATCTCGATGCAAATGCTTACTCGCCTCTTTTGGCCCCCGCTGAGGCCTTTGGCTCCCCACCCTCCAATTCTCGTGTTCATGGAATCCTGCAACCCCATCTCTCTTATCGTCATCTCCGCCCTCTCCTTTTTTTCAGATTTTGTCATTGAGTTTGGGAGTTGGAGCTGAGCGGAGTAGTACACGGCTTCCTTGACCGTTAGCGTTGTGATCAAAGTTTCGTCTTGAGTCACATAAGCCTTGTTTAATGAAATGCAAAACAAGTATGTTCAAGTGATGGTGAGAATTAAAAAGATTACAAACAATTAATTTTGGAATGCTGATTTTGGCGTTCCACTTGTTTTTTTTTTTTGGCTAATCAGGGCGCTCCAC
Source organism: Rhododendron molle (assembly GCA_025413875.1). NCBI lineage: Eukaryota > Viridiplantae > Streptophyta > Magnoliopsida > Ericales > Ericaceae > Rhododendron > Rhododendron molle. Next base: position 45,625,064 of record CM046398.1, read on the forward strand.
TTTTAACATAAAAGTGGAGCATTTGTGTACAAAAGTGAAGCGCAAAAATCAATTTTCTTAATTTTGTTGGTAGGTTTATATTTTGCTTACTGATGTTCCATAAGCCAAAGTCTGTGTGCGACCGTTAATCAGAATATCACCAGACTGCCTAGTGTTGGCTCCCAATCTCCCTGCAGTTTATCAGCAGATTTCAACAAACAGTTCCTTTATTATTTATTACTAATTTACCAAAATTTGCACTCTTGACTGATTGTTTAGTACCTGCTAAGGCATCAAGAAGAGTGGATTTGCCGCAGCCAGAAGGGCCCATTATGGCCAAGACCTCACCGGGCTGAGCGTAGCCCGTGAGGCCTTGAATGATGGGTCTCCGGCTACCCTTAGCATCCGGAACTGTCACCCATAAATCTTCCCACGTCAAGGTAATGCCGTTGTCGGCATTCCACGGAGGGCCAACTCCAACAACCTGATGAGCTGCTTCTCCATGGTTTGGCATTGGAGTGGTTTCCATCTCTAGTGGGTTAATTTTGATTTCGAGGCTACTATGTGTTGATGATGAGTTGGAGTTCAGTTGAGAGTCAGCAACATATGGTTCAATAGAGCGATGAAGGGAAGCCATAGCTAGATGTATTCACAAGATGTAGAGGGGCTATACATGTGGAGAGAGAGAGAGAGTTGCTTGTGGCTTTGAGATGGCAGAGTTTATATAGACTTATGCTGATGATCAAAAATATATATATATAGACAGCTTTGGAAAAGAAATAAGTACATGCAGAACATCAAAGAGAAATTTCCCATTACGTCCTTGGTTAAATTACTGGAGGATAAATAGAAGGGTAGTGATTTTGCCACATCATTTTTTGATAATGCCACACCCTGTAAGTGTATTTGTTGCACCAAAAAATACACTTGCAGGATGTAGCATTATCAAAAAAGGGTGTGGGAAAATCATTTCCCAAAATAGCATATACTCAGTTTTATATATGCTATTATGATAAGTGAAAAACAGAGTTACCTATGCTATTTAATTTTAGTTGGTAACACCACCTAGGAAGGAAGTTCGTTTTTAGAAATCTGCAAAACATAATTCACACAGGATTTAGGGAATCAATAATCCTATGGTGATTATGTTTTTGGATACATTGCGAATGGTCTTAAGGAAAAATTATTTTGTGCTCAAGAGCATTGCTCTAGAGTATCGAATAACCTTTATGTCTTTAGTGCATGGGTGGAATAAAATGAAATGTGCCTCACCCACATTTTCCTTACAATTCAGGAATGACAACTCACACCGTATCCAAATTGAGTCACCAAATGTGGTCACCATAGTATTGTTGTTAGAAAATACTAAAAGGATTGAAAGCACGATATTGTTGATTTGCTGACAACGTAATTTACAGATCGAGGGCGAGTTCATGCTAAATTTTGCCGTCTTCAAAATAACGTCAAAACACCAGTAGTTTTCAGTAAAAATTGGGAAAAATTCAAAATACCCCCCAACCTTTAGACCAAAATTCAATTAGGCTCCCAACCTTTTAAAAACTTCAATTTTACTCCCAACGTTATCTTCCATTAATCAAAACGCCCCCTTTCGTCCAAATGGCTAACGGATTCCGTTAAAGGCTCCGTTAAATATCATCCCAATCGAATTTTGATGATCCGAGCCGCTCAATGTGTTCAAAACGTGATTTTAAGGGTACCGGCATGAAATTAGCAAAAAAAATGATCGGGAAGGGTTTCATCTGAATAGTTTTATATTGAATAGTAAAGCGTGATGAAGCCTTCCGATCATTTTTTTGCTAATTTTTCGCGTGTTCCTTAAAATCACGTTTTGAACACATTGAGCGGCTTGGATCATCGAAATTCAATCAGAAAAAGGGAGGTGTAAACCGAAGCAAAATCCGGACGTTCGGACTTGAACAAAATCCGGATCAATCCGCACCTCCTCTTTTCCAATCGAATTTTGATGATCCGATCCGCTCAATGTGTTCAAAACATAATTTTAAGGGTACCCGCTAGAAATCGGCAAAAAAAATGACCCGGAAGGGCTTCATCTGAACAGTTTTTTATTGAATTCAGATGAAGCCCTTCTGGGTCATTTTTTTTTATTGAATAGTTCAATAAAAAACTGTTCAGATGAAGCCCTTCTGGGTCATTTTTTTTCCGATTTCTTGAAGATACCTTTAAAATCACGTTTTGAACACATTGAGCGGATCGGATCATCAAAATTCGATCGGGACGCTATTTAACGGAGCTTTTGACGAAATCCGTTAGTCATTCTGACGGAAGGGGGCGTTTTGATTAACGGAAGATAACGTTGGGAGTAAAATTGAAGTTTTTAAAAGGTTGGGAGCCTAATTGAATTTTGGTTTAAAGGTTGGGGGGTATTTTGAATTTTTCCCGTAAAAATTCCAAGGTGAATCTAAATGGTATTTTTGAACCTTCCATTTTGACAATTCAAACAACATCTAGTCTTCACAGTGTAGACAAGAAATAAAAAGTACTCCATCCGTTTCAATTTGATAGTTCATCTTTCCATTTTTGGATGTTCCAAAATAAAAGTCCATTTTGACAAATCAACACAAAAAGGGGGCTAACTTTCCCTTTTTACCCTTCTTCAGAAAGGACAAAATTGTGTGTGTGTGAGAGTGAGAGAGAGAGAGAGAGAGTTGTATTCAAAATGAAATTCTTGAACTGACTTTTGGACTTTGCCGCCTACAGAACCTCGGATTTGTTTTCTTCTCCAACAAATAGTTAGATTTGCGACTTGTGTAGCCCGGATCTTGTATCCGTCAATGAAAAACACACGTGTCATACGAATCAACTGCATTTCATCCACACATTTAAGAGCAAGCCGTGCGAGGGTAACAAGATGACAAGCCTTGGCTCAAACGTTTTTCTCGCGGATGCATCAAAAACCATAATTTTTCCCAACTGATGTTACTCCTACATTGTATTCGTTCGATAGTAGTACAAACACTCCTAATTTAGAGTGACATCAGAAGCCAGAACGTACGAGTAAGATAATTCTCCTGCGCAAAGGTTCATTGCATTTTGCAAATCCCCATCCATCTTCACAGGTGTACAAATAGCTACCAGGGAAAAGAGAGATTCGAGATTTGCTCGCAAACACATTTGAAATCAATGGATACTGACAAGCTGCCATTTATCACTCTGAATGAAAATTAATGTTCCAATTTGAGATATTTCCAGGAGTTTTGTGGGTATAAGGTGGTGTTCGGAAAATCTTCTTTTTTGAAAAAAAAAAGGTAATTTTAAGCTAAAAAATGGCTTTGTTCGTTTAAGAGTTTTGAGTATTTTAGTTTTGGTAGTGGGTGGAGAGAGAAATAGGGTAATGATTGGAGAGAGGGGTAATGATTGGAGAGAGATAAAGAGAGAAATGAAATTAATAATTGGAGAAATAAGGTAATGATTAGAGAAAGATATAGGATAATTATTGAAAAACAAAGTTAAAACAAAGTAAAGATGGGAAACGAACAACGCCTTGTGGTTATGCAAATAATTTTTCTACTAATACGGATCTTGTTTAATAGTCTCATTGAGATCTTTTAAACAGTGCAAAAAAAAAATTAAAAAAGTATTTTTCATTTTTGTTATATTTAATTTTGAAATTACCTTCTTTTTGAAAAAGAAGATTTTGGGAGAAAACGGAACGGGGCCTAAATCAGTCGGCCACGTTTTTTGCAAGCCCCAACACCATTTTCTACCATACATTTCTGTACGTCTGTAAGATTCAGAAACATATAACTGAGTCCCGCATAAATGTGCGATGCAGAAAGGTAGTGGGTCACCGCCAAAAAAAATTGCTCGGAGGTGGGTGAATGGTGATGGAGAGAGTTTGAATTTCGGTTCTTTTGTTCGTACTGTGGTTGTTGCGGAATATAAATTCTGGATAGACTTTTGTAGACTATATTTAAGCCGAAATTTGTAGAGATGCGTATGGTAGTTGTTTAACTTTAAGACAAAAACGATGGTACCGGTAGCACTTATGATTCACGGCTCCATGTGATTTCGGCCATCCGTTTCGATATTGAACGGTCCGGATTTAAATGAAATTTTTCCGGAAGGGAGTTCAATCATTAACATCTTGATCGTCCAAAACTTTTTTTAACCTTCTCCGTAAACAACTATTTATGGCGGAACCGTGAAAAAGATTTTCTCGTACTGATATAGTATCATGGTTTTAAAACACCAGAGCGGAGAAAGAGAAGGGAATTTTACTATTGCACAAAGAAAATTAGAACGCTCCACTCTCTCGCCTTAGCTCTCAATCTCTTCAAGTTCTTAACTTAAATCACGAGACTATACACATTATGCTTGCCACTAAAATTTGAGTCAGCGGCGCTGCTCTTGAATCCCCGATGTGCCTCGATCCATCTACGGGACATCCTCGACAACTTAGAAATTACCAACAAATACGAGACACCTTATCACAATGTACTTTTTTTTTTTCTTAACAAAACATACTTGAATTGTTTCTTTGCTTCTTTTCAACTTGAGGCGTGTCACTAGCTGTCTCTTTTATCAATAGCTCGGACCAGGAGGCCGTCGACAATTTGGCGCACAGCAGGGGAACGCCCATTGTGGACTTCCCTCCTTTCCGGGGAGAATACAGAGCAGTCGTACGCAAGGAGCCCTGGCTACCACAAATTCCTCAAAACGAATAGGACCCACCACGGAAAGGACTTCCGGGGAGAATGCAGAGCAGTTATACTGAAGGAGCCCTAGCTACCTCAAATTCCTCAAAAAGAATAGGACCCAGCAAGGGCGGAACCAGGAATTAAATTTTCCCTGGGCTAACCCAAATTACATATATATAAACCAAAAAGAGGCAAACTTATATATAAATACGTAAATGTTCAAAATTAAATAAAAGAGAAGTACAAAAAAACGTACACTATCGAAGTTGTACCCTGCGATGTTTCATAGAATAGAAATCATCTATTATCGAATCTGAGTCGATGTCTTGGACAAGATCTCTTTCGATGTACCTAATCATAGAATCCGCTAGAAAATCATCCTCCATTTTGTTGTGCAGATTAGTTTTCACATGCTTCATAGCGGGATGTTCTCATATCGGAAAACGTAACCCCGGCTCTCGTACAAGAGAAGTATCATCAAATTCAACTCTTTGAATTTTAGGAGGAGGTTGCTCATCGTTAATTGAAGTATCAACATTGAACTGAGAAGGAGCATCACTTTATGATATATTCACTCTTCGTTTGAAGAACGACATAAGAGTTTTTCCTCCCTTTTTTGTTGTTGTTCCATTATAATTTAAACCTAAAAGAGTAACATTATAAGAACCAACAATTAAAACCAATATAAGCACACCAACCAGTGCTTTGCATTTAACAACATAAGAGCAAATCTAAGCACACCAGTCAGTGCTCTACACTTAATAGCATAATTAAATACAAATTTAAGCACACCAGCTAGTGCTCTGCATAATAAGTGAATACTTACAAATATTAAAAGTCGCAAGCGAATAGGAGACCGCAGTGTGTGGTAGATACTGGTCCAAGGGTCCTCCTGCATTTCATTTCTAATAAGCTTAAACACAAATTAAAAAGCCCTAAACTTGGTATCAAAAAACCCTAATTACAAAACACTAATAAATATTTCCAAATCAAGACTATCAAATGGATTGCCAACCGGAGAATAAACAACAATAATAAGGGCAAGAGAATAAACTATTGCTTTGGAATCTTGTGCATTCTCAAAATTCCAAAAGAATATGCGGTGTAGATCGTATGAATTTTAAATAAATAAAAAATATCATAAACTATTGTCTTGCTTCCATTATTGTCTTGCTTCCATGGAAGAGATATCAGACGTTCAAACAGATGAGATTGAGAATGAGATACTCATTCCTCACCGAGTCACAAAACAGGGATGGATTTCGAGGAGAGTCAGGAGACAGATACTCTGTTTTGCTTTCGACTTCGTCTGGTTCGGAGTAACAGAGTATTCAGTGCGTTGCTGTTTCATATTTCCATGAAGTCTGCTTTCCCGACGCCAACCGAGTATTCAGTGCGTTGCTGCCATGAAGTCTGCTTTCGACTTCACATATTTCTATATTTCAGTGCATTGTTTGTTTTTATCTCGCAATTAGGTTAGATGTAAAAAATGGGTTGGGCTAAATGGGTTAGAAGTTGTATGGGCTGTGTTTTTTACATATAATTTTTTTTTTTTTTCAAAACCCACCTGGGCTACAGCCTACTGTAGCCCATTCACGGTACCGCCCTTGCCCACCAGCCTTAGGCCTTGTTTTTTTTTTATATAATAGCCTTAGGCCTTGTTTGCTACATGGAAAACCCAAGTGTGTATCACATTCTACCATTCTAGAGTGTTCTGTTTTGTTGTGATTCTAAGAGAAGATATCTATTTTGTAGTCATCTGCATGGTGCATGGTTCTCTTTTCCTAAGGCCCCGATTTTAACATATCCTTCAAATTTTAGTAACAGACAGTTTCTTAATGCGTATATGATATGCATCCCTCTTAAATCGCCTTGAATTCATAATAAGTTACGTAGAAATTTATAATATCGCTAGTAATTGCTCAGGCATGGCGCAATACTTTCTAAACATAATCTACATGATGTATCAAATTCTACTTTTCCAAAGGTTTTTTTTTTTTTGATACAACGGTTCTTTTTTTTTTTTTTTTTTTTACCACCGGAGGTGGTAGCTTAGTTGGTAGGCTAATTGCTTCCCCCATATGAGACTCAAGTTCGAGTCCTGGGACGTCCTTGTCCTGCAGGGGTGATGGCGTATTACTTCCAGGTAGTACCTTGGTGGTGCTGTAGTGACGACCTGTCCTCCCGGACAGTAGCTATGGCTCAACCGGACATTCTACAACGGATAGAGAGCTCATATGGTCACGTCCAGGGGGGGTTGCTACACTAGTTGCCCCCTCCCACCCTTATTAATGATTAAAAAAAGGGGTTCTTTTTTACGCCATCTCACATGAGGTGAGTCCCAGATATGCGTATGGTTCCATTTCATGCGGGAGGAGCATCACAAATAACCGTGAATTAGAAAAAATTTCCTTCTCCTAACAAAATCTACTTCTCAAAAATTTTCATTTTGAGAATAAACTTCAAATATGGTCCATCTAACCAAGTTCATAAAATAGTCTAACACAACAAATGCTACCAAATATGTTTAATTCCGTTAATTGCATTCAGTGATAGTATGAGAGATATTAAGAATGTATAATCATACGGGATTTCAACTCAAATTCAATTTTTTGAACGTCCACTCAAAAGTGACACCCCTATCGCACTTCTTTCCTTAGCTGACCTAGAAAAATAGAAAAGCAAAATAGTTCCAAGATTATATATAATCATGTAAGGAGTAGAGTTTGAAACTCTGTATACCCAAAAAGCTCCAACAAAAAACCTACAATTTTCAATCCCAGACAGATCATGAAACTCCAAATCATCTAAATCAATAGCTCAAGTTGTATTGAACAACAGTTTTGTTCTCATACCTATTAGTTAAAATGAAAAAGAATCTGACGCAAAATATTACTATTGGCCGCAAAGAATTAATTTTGGTCGCGAAAAATTACTCATGACTGAGAAAAATTACTCTTGGGCGCATCGAATTACTCCTAGCCGCGAAAAATTACTCCTGGCCGCTACGAATTATTCTTGACCACAAAGAATTGCTATTGGCCGCATCGAATTGTACGTGACCGCACAGAATTGCACTTGGCCGCAAATAATTGCAAGACCATAAAGCAATTCGATGCGGCCAAGTGCAATTCGATGCCAATAGTAATTTTTTGTGATTTTCTAATCTCAGCCATTGGCTTGATCAATTGTTGAGATGGAATGTTTTTTTTTTTTTTTTGTGTCCCCGAAATGCTCTCCTATATGTATATTCTTCAAATTACAACAGAATTTAGAAAGTTTTCTTATTCTTCTCTCTCTCTCTTTTTTTGAAAAATCAAAGAGACATTAATGTACAATTGTTAAGAGTAAATAAACCCACACGGCAATTGTGTAATATGTGCAAAAAATGTGAGCACTTTATTGAAAAGAGGTGAATGAGCCTAAACCATAGGGTCAAAATAATCATTCATTGCAACAACTTCTCTTTTGTCAAGTATGAATGGGCTCTATACCCTTTAAGTTAAATAAGAAAATTAACTCTAATGCGGAAACACAGACACATGTATATTTTTGTTGGCTTTCAACTTCCAACCCAATGAAGGCGAAGATGAAATTATGACTTAGAATCAAGATGCAACAAAATCAATATATTTGGTACCACCAACATATTACAATGAATCAAATAACCAAATATATAATTAATCATTTTTTCCCTCAATCATTCAACCAACTAAACATTTAGCAATTTGAATACATTTCAAAAAAACGATAAGTCCACACACACACACACACACACACACACACACACACAGAGTCTCATTCAAGTCAGGATGCCCTGATTTAGCGTTAGGTTCGGACTTTTAATCTCAGCTGTTGAATTGTGTTTTCAATGGTCCGGATCTGCGGAAGGTTTACGACTAGTCACAATTAACTTTCCCCCAGAAAAGTTTCATTAAAATCTGGACCATTAAAAACGCGATCCAACGGCTGAGTGGTGGTTTGGACCTAAGCTTTGATTACGGCATCCTGACTTGAATGAGACTATATAAATATAATAAAACAGCTCAGTATTTGAATCTTATGTACATAAATCTAACGGCCCAAACTTATCCCTCATAAATCCTACAGCTGAGAAGAGTCCTAGGGTTGGAAAATTCTATTTTCAATTTTCTCTAATCTTTTTCTATTCCAACTTTCTTTTGTTACGGAAAGATAGAAAGCAATAAATTTCATTGCCAAAAAAAAAAAAAAAACCAAATTTTGAAATGAGAAAGGGAAGTAATTTTTGAAACCTTAGAACTCTATCTCTCCGAAGTAAGGAGAAGGGTAAGGGTCCTGTCCAGTTGGACTCCCAATCAGTTCGGTCCAATTTAGATTCGTTGTGCGCCCTTTATGGGCCCGAAACAATGATCGGAATAGTTTATTTTTTAGAGCTTGTCAAGAACATTGGCCACGCTAAAAATCACGTTGATCATATTCTTTGGATGCAATATGGACTTTATTTCATTGACATCAGTTAGCTCTATTAAATAAAGTTCTAAAATCGCATAAAACCCTATAAAAAAAAAATTTCTTAAGAAACAAGATTAAGGTACTTATAATTTATTTAGGTTCGTTTGCTTGTTTAGAAATGAAGAATGCAAGGGATTGAGTTAAAGAAATAACATATTTTAGTTAGCGGAACGAGCCCTGTGTCATAATTCATAGACGCTGACATATATTCTGGTGGCGTTCCAAATTAGCTTCCTTTTCCCAAACTTCTTTTTTCGGTAATGAACAGTGCTAAAAAAGAAACCCCATTCCACTTTTTCTTAAAAAGTTGGTCTTTTTAAAAAAGAGTCATGTTAAAATAACCATATTGCCCCTTCTATCAACTCAAATTCCCCAGACGCCCTCCTTCTTTCCCTCTTCTTTGACGCACAAAGCAGACCCAGACTCTCTCTCCCTCTCTCTCTCTCTTCAATCTTCTTCAGGTTCGGTCGAAGAAGATTGAATACATACGCTCACAGAATGTGTCCAGGAAAAAATAAACCTAGGAAAGCAAAACATACAAACACCATGTTTGACAAGACTATAAGAACAGACAACAACAATCCAGCCATCCCAACTAGTACATCAGTGGCTTCCAATCATGTACCAATCCGAAGCTCAGCAAAGTTAAAACAATAAAAATTTAACCCCTGTTGTTTCCACTATCACAAGAAGTGAAGCAAAACCCATTGAACCCAACTACTTTAACTATTCACACAAATTGCTGTAGATCTGAGTTAGAGAACACTCGATTAACCTCAAAGAGGGGTAGATCTGTACCGAAGGTCGGTGAAAACCAGCAACAACAATCGCAACTCATATAAGCGCAGAGAAATTAAGGCGTGAAGTGATGTAAATGTGTTCGACCACCGATCGAAACACTAAAACTGCGCTACCGTTTTACCTGGAAACCGCTCTTGGTAAATTGCTTTCGGAAAGTGAGAGAGTAGCAACAGTGATGAGAGAGAGAGAGAGAGAGAGAGAGAGAGAGAGAGAGAGAGAGACAGAGAGAGGGAGCTACAGTAGCGTCTGCTACGATTGACAGCACTTTCCGATTTCTGGAGAGGGGGAGAGAGAGGGCAGCGCGGGGGTGGGGGCCGGGGACTTCTGGAAAGGAGATGAGGGAGGGCTGCAAGAGCGGCTGATTTGCTTCTGTCGCTTCTTAAAAAATAAGTATTTATTTTCTCTACTTCTAATTCAAAACACATCCAGCCTTCTTATTTTTCCCAAATAAAAAGTTCCTTTCATTTTTTCAAACTCAAAAATAATGCAAATGAAAAAAAAAAATTAATTTTTTTTGCACCATATTAAAGATCTCAATGAGATCTATCAAACAAGATCCATAGTGATAAGAAATTATTTGCATAAACACATGATTTTTGAGCTTAAAGTTGCCGTATAAAAAAAACAAGACTGTTGCTATTGTGTTGGGCGCTGGCGGAGGGAAATCGTACTGGCGGCCGCACCCGGCCGGCCGATCCGAGCCGTCCAAAAATTCTAAAAAAAAAAATCAAGGGGGCCTACGCGGGAATCAAGGTCATCCGAGGTGTGTAGCGTGCTTGATTGGAGCACCTTATGATATTGAAATCGTACACGGAAAAGGGGTGCTCGGATCAAGCGCTCTACACACCTCGGATGACGTTGATTCTCGCGCGGGGCCCCCTTGGTTTTTTTTTTTTTAGAATTTTTTAACGGTTCGGATCGGCCTTCCGGTGGCCGAAGACGGCCCGGCGCGGCCGCAGCCCTCCCTAGCCGTGGGGTGCTTCATCCGGGTGCTTGGTCTTACTTGTTTCAAAAAATAAGAAGGCAGAGTTTCTGGAACGGGGGTTCTTTTTACACAAAAAATAAGTATTTATATGGGTTGGGGAACACAGCCTAATTTGCTTCTGTTGTGGTCCTACACTGAAGCCGTAGGAGAGAAGAAAGGGACAAGGACAGTACTGTTATTTCACTCGGGAACTGTGGACCTTCGACCAAAACAACGTCGTTTTGGCCGAACATTTTTAAAAAAAAGGAAAGGCTCCAGATCTGGATCCACCCTTCTTTTTGGTAGAGGTGTCAAATGGGCCGTGCCGGCACGGCACGACACGGGCACGGGGCGGCACGGCACGTCACAGGCACGGTATTGACCTAGCACGGCACGATACGACACGATTGTAGTGGGCCCGGGGCACGGCACGGGCACAGAAGTGGGCGGCACAGCATGGGCATGACACGAAAGTTTGCCTGGCACGGCACGATACGGTCGTAGACGGGCACGACACGGGCACGGGCACGAAAAGTGGATAGGAACGGCACGGTTTTAGCAAGGCACGAGCACGGGCACGACCCGGCACGACATGGGCACGAAAGGGCACAGCACGAGGCACGAAAAAACAAAAAAAAATTAAATAAGCCAAATGGCTTTTTAAAATTTTTTTTAAAAAAAACAATAATCAATACCGGATTCAGGTTTCGTAAACACGTACACAAACACACACACTCATCCCTTGTTTTTTATGAGGATGCAACGAATGCAAGGATCTCTATCATTGTCCAATGTCGCTGAGTTTTCAATATGCCACAAAACCAAATGTAAACAATGGTTGCATGTCTGATGCAAGATTAGTTATGCTTTAAGACTAAAACGACACGACTTAAAACGGCATGGTCCGACCTGACACGATTAAGTAAACGGGCCGGCACATCTTGACACGATTGAAAACAGTATGACACGACACGATTTAAGAACACGGGCCGGCACGACACGACACGATTTAAGAAAACGACACGACACGACACGATTTCAGAAACGGGCCGGCACGACACGACACGATTGGCAAATGGCACGGCACAACACGACACGATTTACGTAAACGGGCCAGCACGGCACGACACGATTGACAAACGGCACGGCACGGCACGACACAATTTGAGTAAATACAGTAAATGGGCCGGCACGGCACGACCCATTTGACACCTCTACTTTTTGGACCAAAAAAAAGCCACTTTTTGTAAAAGTGGAACGACGCCTCTCCTCCATAACTACATGATCTTATGAGATTGTTGCACTTTATCTCAGGTCACATTCCGGCTGTTTGGACAAATAAGCTATTGTGACTTATTTTTTGTCCTTATTCAAATTTTTTTCGCATTTTGTGGCTTATTGTCAATTTTTTTGGGATTATTGCTTCGTTATGACGAAAGGAATCGGAAAAGTAAAAAATTTTGATTGAAATCCAATTTTTTTGGAATTTCGATGAAATTTGGAGGGAAAGCCACGTTTTTGTCTTTTTGTGCAAAAATTTGGTTTTCGACTCAAATTTTTTACTTTTTAGATTCCTCTCGTCATAACGAAGTAATAATCCCCCAAAAATTGACAATAAACCACAAAATGCGAAAAAAATTTGAATAAGGACAAAAAATTAGCCAAAGTGGCTTATTTGGGCAAACAGCCAATGTGTGATTTAGAGGGCATTGGGCCACTCCAGCCCACCCTGTAATTTTCTGTATTTAAGGCATGGGCAGAAATGTCTGACTGAAAGTCCAAGAAAAAACCCAGAGTCTCTTATATAGGTCCCAATGACAAAGACCCATTTAGTGCCATTGGCTGCCCAATGGAAATATAAGATAGCAGACCCATTTTAATGAAAACGAAAAGAATGACTACATACCTCAAATGTGCATACTGGGCGTATATACGGATTTTGGACCCATCTTGAATTCTACAAAAATGATCTAAGCAGCTCGTTTTGTTATAAATGGTTTATTTAGGGCCCTGAAAAAAATTAACTCAACCAGATATGGATAAAAACGTTTTACATTTTAAAGCAAGATTGAATGTTTCGTAAACGTCTTTACCGAGATATCTGATTGAATTTATCTTTTTCAGGGAAACTAAAACAAATCACGTGAACAAAATGAGTGACTTGGATCATATTTGTGAGTATGACCGATTATGTCTCAAGAAATATTCTCTAAATTAGCCACATTAGAAGCAGACAATGATATATGAAAACAACTTGATTTTAAAGTCTTCATGAGTAATTTTGCGTCTCAAAAGTAGAAAAATATATTCTCAATAAATAACCAAAATACAGAACTTAAACTTGAATCTGGTTTTTTTAAATCCTAAAAGCCTAAACACCTTGAGAAGGCTTGGGCCGCCTATTGCTCGAGAACTTGCACACTTCGAATAGCTGCGAGAACTATATTCGGATAAAATATGTGAATAATACTTTCGTGATCATCTTTGAGTAACATGTTTTGGGTACCGTGTTTTGTGTCACTAAATATGTATCGGTGGAATACGCTTGATCTGTTATGTAATGGAGCACATTCTACTAATATTTTGGTGACACGTTGCACGATACTCAAAGATGGTCACCATAGCATTACTCATTCGAATATGCGTCCAAGGCATTTTTCGATTCCTTGAAATTCGAAAACCATTTTTCATTGCAACATAAATATAGCTAACAGGGGAAAGAGAATAGCTAACGAATGCATGCAGTTTGTGTGGAGCCCACACACTCGTGAGTGTGGGTGTGTACTTGGGGAGAGATAATTCAATGCTCCTGTGACAAGGACACGTGATGCCAGAGATGGAGCTATATAGGAGGCTTATGAGGGCCACGGCCCCTGCTTAGTTTCGGAGGTTTTTTTTATTTTATTTTAAGATTAGCTATTTTTTGTTTGTGTCAACTATATATATTTTGTATATTGGGTGTTATTAGGCATTTAAATACTTTAGACTGTTTGAATTGGGTACCAAAATCCAACCTCTCTATGCATGGTCTTCAAAGTTTTCTTTTCAATCATTACTCTCGTTTCTTTATCTCTCTACTCATTACCCAAAAAAAAGAAAACCTCCCTCAAAACCCTAACCAAATAAACTATCAGATTCTCAAACCTTGAAATTTCAAAATTTGTTGTTTATAGTTCGGCCCCCGCGTTTAAGAAATTCAGGTTCTGTCCCTGCGTGATGCCTCAACTTCTCTTTCCACCACACATTTGTATGGGCTTCACAAACTTTGTGATGGGGTCCACACAAATGTGTGGTAGAGAGTGGTGTTACGGCACCACATGTCTTTGCCCCTAAGGCAATGAATAACTTTTTTGTACTCGAGTGTGTAAGTGGATGCGGTTGTATCATTTTTTTTTTCATAGAAGTGCCACATCACTCAATTCCGTTATTTTAAAGGCTGAAACAGTCATTGAGAGCCAAGAGAAATGCGTGGGAGGGAATCCAAAATCCCCTGTTTCCCAAACAATCCTCCTCCGTCCTCCCAACACTTCCTTTCTCTCTCACTCCTTTGATTAGTTCTTCCATACGAGAGAGAGAGAGAGAGAGAGAGAGAGAGCGCTAAACATATGTGTGAGAGAGAAAACAGTTTTGGATTCAAATTGAAATTCGTTTTGGAATTAACGTGTGAGGGAGAGAGAGACAACCCTAGATTACGGTAATCTTTTTTTGGCTGATAACTATTAGGAAAGTAAGGAAAATTCGAAATAAGGAATCAGAATAAGATTATGAAACATTTAATTTTAGTTTTTATTTCATCCTTCTTCCAATTATTCATTCTTTTCAAGTATATTTCTGGTCTTATTATCCGTAAATCTCAGCTATAGAAAAAATATGTATAAATCCAATGGTCCAAAATATAGAGAATTCAAAAATTATTGCTCCATATTATATAGATTTGCCTAAAGTTCATAATTTTTAAAACAAATACCCATACCCTAATTCCTCCATTGAACCCTAGACGCCCGAATTCCTATACCCAAACAGAGAGAAAATGAGGAGGAGGAGGTGGTGGTGGGCGACTGTCACGCCCTCGATTTTCAACATAAATAAACATAGCCTTTCATAAATAAATTCCTCACATTATCTCACATAATAACCCAAAAAAGTTCACCATGTCCTGGTCATTAAATTATAGATCCAACTCCAAGAGTTTGAATGTATATATATCATAAATCCAGGAGTCTTTTTTACCACTTCTTCCGAAAATATACTCTAGAATGCATGCACTTCACTCTATGCTACAGCTCCGGGTTCACACCTGAAAATGATATAGGTTGAGCTACACTAGCCCAGTAGAGAAATATACACAACCATTATATGAAAATGGGATGACAGCTAGAATGAACAACAGAAACAAGATATGGTATCTCAAAGGAGAAACAAAACACGACTAGTAATTGTCCCAACGTCGATGAAATAAATGAAGTACTATGACTACACACCATGACTCGAGTTCAACCACGAGGTCTTACTGCCTATACAACTTTCTCATGACAGCCACTGCCCCTCATCTTACTTCAAATCACCAATCTGATATCTTAACTTATAAAAAAAAACTATCATAATCAAGAATCGCAATGCCAATATCTTTCACATCACTCACACTTTCACAATAATACCCCTTTCTCATTCACATCATGTCACAATTTTCCTATCGTTCTATTTCATGAGCAAAAGCTCCTGCCGGACCATTTTATTCCCCACTGGTACTACCCTCCTTGAAGGAGTTAATGCAAGTCACCATGCCACAATTCCTCAAATACACTTTACAATTTAGTCATTCATCTTAATCGCGTATAGTGAAATCACAACGAAAGCTTATTCACATAATAGTAGTACGGATAAATTCCACTTCAATCAACTCGCTATCATTACGCCATTAGTCTTTCATATAAGTATTCACATACTGCATATCAGAGGTAACTACTTAGAATGATTCGTATATTTTCCCCTTGCAACTCTGTAAATCGTACAAGTTACACGAGAGATGTATCACACATCAAACGTAAGAGAAATGTCTCATGTATCCACGCCTAGCGTTGTTTAACTTAAAGAAGTGTTCTACGTATTCGTTTTTCACATCGCATGTCAACACCTACAACTTTCGCCCACCTATATTCCTTATGTTCTCCAAACCCTCGTTCCGATATCAAGAGGCTCCTACGGAACCCAACGACCACTACAAGCCTTAAGTATACCACTAGCCTCGCCTAACCAATCAATTTTATACTCAGGCGAACCTAAGAACATCCGTGTCTCACTCAACGATTCTAGGGAAGAGGAATGCCCAACGCATACGAACGTATCTATCTTATTTTGGCTACCAAACCTTATTGGTTAAGAATTAGGAGATGATACCACCACCATTGGAAAGTAGACCTTCCGTACATCAATTTCGATATAAAATTTGTCCAAAACAGAGTTCGGATGAAAAAATTATGCCGTTCCGAAGTTTAGCCAAAATGCAGATTTTTGAATACCTACCAGTAGGACACGAATACCTACCGGTAGGAGACTAGAATTTCCCAAAAATGATAGATTTTTGAATACCTACCGGTAGGACACGAATACCTACCGGTAGGAGACCAGAATTTCACAAAAGTGACACTACTGGACAACGTTTCTTCCGGTAGGTCCAAGATTCCTACCGGTAGGACTTGGGTTTTCAGTGCACGAATTTCAGATTTCACAACAACGATTCCAACAACGAAACTAACGATCTAAAGCACTATTCAAACACCAAATCAACACATAAACATATAATAGAAGTGAGAAATCCCTCCCTCGAAGTCGAAGAACGAAACCTATGCTCAATCAAGCAAGCCCTAGCTCTGAAAACCTTGAATCAACCGAGTACTCCTCTTCGAGCTCAAACCCATGAATTTTCAAGCTTTAGAACACTTGAATGCAAAATCTTTGTGGCGGATCGAGGTGGGTTCGAGGTATTTTGAGGGGGGTGTTGGAGTGTGAGAGTTAGAGAGAGAGCGAGAATGAGAAGAGCCGAGAGAGAGATCGGGAGTTAGAGAAAGAGAGGGATGGGAATTATGATTCCCTACACACACATACACACATATATACTTGGACACACACACAATCACACTTGCACTCCCTCCACTTTCA
Source organism: Rhododendron molle (assembly GCA_025413875.1). Classification (NCBI taxonomy): domain Eukaryota; kingdom Viridiplantae; phylum Streptophyta; class Magnoliopsida; order Ericales; family Ericaceae; genus Rhododendron; species Rhododendron molle. The sequence goes on from CM046398.1 coordinate 45,642,140, forward strand.
ATCCTTATCATTTAAGCCCCAAATCAAATAAATCCAACAAATTTTATATTTATTCAATATTCTAATATTAATAAAACCTTTAAACAATTTCCAAAAATACGGGTCTCTACATCCTACCTCCATAAAGAAATTTCGTCCTCGAAATTTGCTAACCCAATTCCAGCCGATTCACCCATCATAATGCCAAACCTCACTCCATAACTTCATCATCTCTTCTCCATGTAGACTTTTCCTTATCCCAATTACTCCACAAAATCCTCTCTAACGGTATGATCCTACCACTCAATACTTGGCCACGAACCTCTATCATTCATTTCAATTCCTCAAGTCCTAATATTTGTCAAGAATCCTAGTTCTCACATACCTTCATGACAATCTCACTGAAATCCAACTAATAGTACCCCCACGTTCTCCAAATTTTGAATTCCACTTATTCACTCCTACGTTTCATTCTACCATGTACCCCTCGAACTTTCTCGAACATATTGAACTGCTTATAAAACTCAAATTCTAAAGTCCAAGCTTTATCTTTCCCAATCTACATCAACCCACGACCAATCATTCACTCGATCACTAACCCCAAGAACCTCAAATAACCTTCACTGGGAACAAGCTAAAAGCCTAAAATCCATAAACCATGTAATGACTCGTCACCCTTTGCTCAGCTATACCCATTCACTCATCATGGTCAAACTCGTCACGCACCAAGCTACTGATATCTCTCTCGACTTCAAGTATAGACATATCTCAATGCAACGCGACATCGAAACCATTATGGTAAACTCCGAAGTTCGCTATTTTCCTTATCACAAGTCATTTGCTACTCTCAACTAAGGGTCGACAGACATACTGCTGATACCTTTCGCATCTAACTTTTTAACTATATCATGCAAGAAGAGATAGCAAAGACAAACGCCAGATTCTAACTAATAATCACATCCTCGTGCCCACGCACCCATCAGCGTCTAATTTGCACCATAACTATGAGCCAATTTGATAAGCACCCGATATTACAATATGGGGTGCGCTAAATCTCTAGATTAGTTTAATTTAATATCTAATTAGTCGTTTTTTAATTGCTTTCGCTTGGTAGTTGTTTTAATGTCGTTTTGCAGGAAATCATGCTAAGGCGTGGCCAAGTAGTGGCCAGGCGTGGCCAAGCAAGTAGTGGCTAAGAGGTGCCAAGCGGTGCCAAGCAGTGCCAAGGCAAACGAGGCCAGAGCAAGGAAGGCAAGACTAGGCAGCGGGCATGACAAGAGAAGGCCAAGCCGTGGCCAAGCAAAGAGGCAACCGGGCAAAGCAAGGCACTAAGCCAGGCGGCATCGATGGAACAAATGGCTTGGCATCGATGCCGAGCCCCTTAGTGGTGCCAGGCCCTTATCCACTTAGGCATCGATGGAACAAATTGTTTGGCATCGATGCCGAGCTCCTTAGGAGAAGATTTTTGGATCTTTATGGAATATTCCGTGCGCATGCATAAGGAATATAAATAGGAGTGAGGTCATTTTTGTACAAAAAAGGAGGGACGTTTGTATTGCTTAATTTTCAGATCTAGCCTAGATTTTTGGTTGTTCTTGCTTGTTCTTGCTTGTTCTTATTTTTCAGCCCCTTTACTTTTTTATTTCCTGCACTTGTTAGTTAATATTTGGTACTCTTGCCTTAATTAAAGTTGCTTATTGTTGCCCGATCTATCTTTTAAGCTAGTTTTCTTTTAGTGCTATGTTTTCAATTATGCTTAGTAGATTTTTGCTTGCTCTTAATTTCAAAGATATGTGTGAGTAGTTTTCCAAGGTTGGGTCATGGGGTGATTAGCACCTCATGACTTGAGTAAAATTGCATTTTTCACCAATAAAGTTTGAATCTTTGGTTCGAAGATTGATGTGGGGCTTGGATTTGTTTGTCAAATTGCCGAGGTGTTAACCTCCTTGATCATGTGTAGGTAAGAGCATCGCCTACTTACCATACATGATGCTTGGAGCTATGTCGCTCGAGGTGTTTGCTAAATGAATTCTATAGCTAGCTTAATTTTCGAACCATCTTATCTTCCGGCTTAAGAACCTTAATTGAGTATCTTAAATCGTGTAGTTGGTTGGAAAATGTAATTTAGCTCGAGTCGTGGGTGTTAGACATTCCTAGACCTAATCTGCTTTTTTTTTTCCTAGTTTATTCTCGTTTAATTTAGCCTTTTTACTTTCCACCGCAAACGAAAAACTAAGTTGGCTGTCTAAAGGCCGAAAACCAGTACTTGCATCTACAAATCCAGCAAAGCCGTATAATTATTCCCTTGGGTACGATCCCGGTCTTCCGGATTATTATGCTTCAATTGGACGATTACACCCTACGCTTGGGGTGATCTTATTATATATATCGACGAACGAAGCATTTTTGGCGCCGTTGCCGGGGATTTCTTTATATGGCTTTTCTTGGAGGTTCGACAAACCATTGTGAGTATTCCGCCTCTTTCTTTTAGTAGTTTAGTAGCATAAGTAGTTTAGTAGTTTATTTGCTTATAGGTCGTACTTAGCTTGGTGGATACCTCTAACCTGGTCTTATGCCAAACCTGAGGTGTAACGAAGCCCGGTTAAGTATTGAGCTATCTAGTTAGTTAGTTAGTTTTCCTTGCTTTATTTGATTGCATTGTTGAGCCGAGGCGGTGGTCTAACCCCTCGCATATTCTGTTTGCTGAGTTGAGGTGGCGATCTAGCCCCTCCAGTCCTGTTAGTTTGTTGGTAGTTAATTAGTTAGTTAGTTGGTAGATTTTGCTGTCAGGTATGTCTCATTGTCCGAAGCCCAATTTCCAATCGGCTTCATCGTTCTTCGCCTCCGCCGAGAATCAGAGCATTGTCGTATGCGATCCCGCCCACTCTCCGCCAGAGATTCAATCGAATCGCAATCGCAAAGTGCCCAATGGCCGATTTAAGCCCAGCCAGATTTTCTTCGTGATTATCTCAATCCGTAAAGGGCTCCACAAGGATCTCCTATCGTTATTCCGGTTCCAACTGCTGGCAACACATTTGAATTCAAGGCCGAGTATCTTCGGGTTATTCCAGAGTTTCGGGGGCGAGAATTGGAGGATCCTTATTTGCATATCCGGGAGTTCGAAAACGTCTTGCATTCCTTTGTTACAATTCCAGGGCAACTTGAGCAAGCTCGCTTGAAGTTATTCCCATTTACTCTCAAGGACAAAGCGAAGCAGTGGTTCAATTCTCTCAAACCTCAATCATTGCGCAACTGGGGAGTAGTTCAGGATGCTTTTACTACGAAGTTCTTTCCAGCCAGCAGGACAAAGTTACTTATCGATCAGATTCAAAGTTTCAAACAAAAGGGATGGGGAGACTTATCACAAGTATTGGGAGCGCTACAAGGATTTGCTTATGTCGGTTCCTCACCAAAACTTCCCGTTGTATCTTCGAGTTAATTATTTCTACACCGGTTGTTCTCAAGAGAGCAAGCAGCTTTTGGATACTATGGGAGGAGGTGACTTCTTGGGAAAGACTCCAGAGGATGCTTGGGATTTCTATGAGACACTAGCTGAGAAGACTCAGACTTGGCAACATGCACTCCAGAGATAGGCGATGTTCAATCAGGGGCCTTCTGGTTCAGGAAAATTCTCTATTGCGGAGCATACAGCTTTTGTAACCCGTTTGGAGGAGATTGCCCGTAAGTTGGATAAGTAGGAACTTAAGAGTGCTCAGTCTCAAGAAGTAAAGGTAGTTCGCCAAGTCGAGGAAGTTTGTGTTATTTGCGAGATGGTAGGGCACACTACTGATGCATGTCCTAATATTCCAGCTTTGAAGAACGTAATCAATGGGATTGCTCCGGAAGAGGTTCAAGCAGTTCAACGTTTTGATCCCTATTCTCAATCTTATAATCAAGGGACACGTCAACATCCAGCCTTCCGTTGGAATCAGTTTAATGAAGGGAGTTCTTCTCAAGTTCAACCTCCCGCTCCTCAATTGTCGTGGAAGCAACCTCAGAATGTTTTCCGTTTCCCTCAAGCTCAAGGTCCGCCAGGGTTTGCTCCTCCTGCTCCATTCCCTCATGCAAACCAATTTTTCAAAGAATAACCTCCTGTTCAGTTTCAACAGCCCTCTCAGTTTCAACAACAACCCCTTAAGTGTTCTTGGGAAGATCAGTTCAGTGCTCTCTTGCAAGGCCAAACTGCTATCAATGAGCAGCAGACTCAGATGATGAATGATATTAGAAATCAGTTGGGTAAATTGACAACAACTGTGGGGATGTTACAACAAGAGAGATCGAAGTTCCCAACACAGACTCAACCTAATCCCCAAACGACTTCCACTCCGACTTCTCAAGGTGTTCATTTTGCTAGCTCTTCGGTGACTTTCCCCGAGCAAGCAAAGGCTATTATTTCTCTTCGAAGTGGGAAGGTTGTGGATAATCAAGTGAAGATGCCTCCGGAACCTACTTTGTTACCTACTCCTATCGATTGTTCAGTTCCAACACCAATCCTTGGGGAATCTCCCAAGGAGAATGCAAGCAAGGAGGATTCAGAATATAAGGAGAAAGAAAGGGTAAAAAGAAGGAAAGTGTACCGGATCCTCAAGTTGTTCCAATACCGGCACCTTATCCTCATCGCTTGAAGGCTTTGGCGAAACCTAATCTCAATTTGGAGTTGCATGAGCTGTTTAATCAAGTGAAGATCAACATTCCCCTTATGGATGCCATCAAGCAGATTCCGTCTTATGCTAAGTTTCTTAAGGATCTATGCACTCGGAAGCGAAAATTGAACGTCCAAAAGAAGATCTTTCTGACCGAACAAGTGAGTTCCATCATTCAGACAAACATCGCACCAAAGTACAAAGATCCGGGGAGTCCTACTATTTCAATTACCATTGGAGGAAAGCGTATCGAGCAAGCTTTGCTAGATCTTGGTGCAAGTGTCAATCTACTTTCATTTTCTGTTTATCAAGAGCTTGGGTTAGGAGAAATGAAGCCTACTCGAGTCACTCTTCAGTTAGCTGACCAGAGCATTCGGACTCCAAGAGGGGTAGTGGAAGATGTCTTGGTACAAGTGGGTCAGTTTATCTATCCAGTGGACTTTGTGATTCTCGATACAAATGCAACTGATTCTTGTGTTGCTTCTACTCCAGTGATTCTTGGGAGACCTTTCTTGGCCACAGCAGATGCAGTTATCAACTGTAGGAATGGATTGCTTAACATGACTTTCGGTAACATGAAGATGGAAGTCAATGTTTTCAACATAGGCAGTCAGATGGGTGATGATGAAAATGTGAACGAGGTGAGCTTTATTGACAGTCTTGTGGAGGAACATGTGGATGAGTTGCTTTATAGTGATCCTTTGGAAGTTGCTCTTACAACTGAAGAAGCTGAATTTCTTGAATCTTCTGAAGTAAGCTATTTGCACTCTTTGCTTGATGGGGATGATGAAGCTTATGCTATGAATGCTTGGACCCCACAGTTTGATGAATTTGAGGAGCTACCACCTATCGAGAAGAAGGCTCTTCCCTCTAGTGTTGAGCCACCGAAGTTGGAATTGAAAGTCTTGCCCGACACACTGAAGTATGCATTCCTTGGAGACAACGAGACCTATCCCGTGGTGATATCCTCTTCTCTTGGGAATCTCCAAGAGGAAGAGTTGATCAAATTATTGAAGAAGCACATGAAGGCCATTGGATGGACAGTTGCAGATATCAAGGGAATTGATGCCACTCTTTGCTCGCACCATATTGCTTTGGAGGATAATGTCAAGCCTTCTCGTCAACCTCAACGCCGCTTGAACCCAATCATGAAGGATGTTGTCCGCGCTGAAGTTTTGAAGCTACTAGATGTTGGGATTATCTACCCTATCGCTGATAGCAAGTGGGTGAGTCCAATTCAGGTTGTACCAAAGAAATCTGGGGTGACAGTTGTACGTAACGAGGAGAATGAGCTTGTACCCACTCGAGTTCAGACGGGATGGCGAGTATGTATTGATTACCGGAAACTTAATGCAAGCACCAGAAAGGATCACTTTCCAATGCCATTTATCGATCAAATTCTTGAAAGGATAGCTGGGCATGCGTTCTACTGCTTTTTGGATGGATATTCTGGGTATAATCAGATCGAGGTTGCTTTGGAGGATCAAGAGAAGACCACGTTCACCTGTCCCTTTGGAACATTTGCTTATCGTCGGATGCCGTTTGGTTTGTGCAATGCTCCAAGAACGTTTTCAAGGTGTATGATGGGTATTTTCAGTGACATGGTGGAAAAGATTGTAGAAGTTTTCATGGACGATTTCTCAGTTTTTGGTGACTCGTTCGAGTCATGTTTGGCCAATCTCGAGAAGGTTTTGACAAGATGTGAAGAAAAGAATTTGGTGCTCAATTGGGAAAAGTGCCACTTCATGATTACTCAGGGTATCGTGTTGGGCCACATTGTATCGTCAAAGGGAATTGAGGTAGACAAAGCCAAGATTGATCTTATCGCCAACCTCCCTACTCCGAAGTGTGTGAAGGACATCCGTTCTTTCTTAGGGCATGCTGGTTTTTATCGTCGGTTCATCAAGGATTTTAGTACTATTTCTCGGCCCTTGTGCCATCTTCTTGCCAAAGATGTACCATTTGAGTGGTCTCCCGCATGCGAGCAAGCCTTTTGCAAGTTGAAAGCTAGTCTCACCACGCCTCCTATCGTGCAACCGCCGGATTGGAGCCTCCCATTTGAGCTTATGTGTGATGCAAGTGACTATGCTGTATGAGCTGTTTTGGGGCAAAGGAAAGACAAGCATCCGTACGTGATTCATTATGCAAGCAAGACTCTGAATGATGCTCAAGTCAATTATACTACCACAGAAAAGGAGTTACTTGCGGTGGTGTTTGCTCTTGATAAGTTTCGTTCGTACTTGATTGGTGGCGCCCCTATTATTGTGTTCACGGACCACTCCGCTCTTAAGTACTTACTCACCAAGCAAGATGCCAAAGCTCGTTTGATTCGATGGATTCTACTTCTCCAAGAGTTCAATTTGACCATTAAGGATAAGAAGGGTGTCGAGAACGTGGTAGCTGACCACTTATCAAGGTTACAATTTGAGGATCCTGCTCCAAACCTTCCTATCGTGGACACGTTCCTGGATGAACAATTGCTGGCCGTTTCGAGTACCCCATGGTTCGCCGACATAGTGAATTATTTGGCTACGGGACTCTTACCATCGCATTGGTCTCCTCAAGAACGTCGTCGGTTCCTTCATGAAGTACGGATGTTCTCCTATGACGACCCCTACTTGTTCAAGTATTGCCAAGATCAGATAGTGCGCCGTTGCGTGCCAGATTCAGACCAGAAGAGAATTCTCGAGTTTTGCCATTCGGAGGCTTGTGGAGGCCACTACTCTTCTAGGAAGACGTTTGCCAAGGTGTTGCAGTGTGGATTCTATTGGCCAACGTTGCATAAGGATGCTTATCACTTTTGCATCGCTTGTGAACGTTGTCAGAAGCTTGGAAGCGTGACTCGGAAGGATGAGATGCCTCTCACTAACATCTTTGTAGTTGAGATCTTCGACTGTTGGGGGATCGACTTTATGGGACCGTTTCCTGTTTCTTTTGGCAATCTGTACATCCTATTGGCAGTTGATTATGTTTCAAAGTGGGTAGAAGCCATTGCAACGCGGACCAATGATGCCAAGGTGGTGGTTGAATTCCTCAAAGACAATATTCTTTCACGGTTCGGGATGCCAAGAGCAATCATAAGTGACCAAGGCACCCATTTTTGCAATCGAGCGTTTGCAGCCTTAATGAAGAAGTATGGGATTACTCACAAAGTCTCCACCGCCTACCATCCGCAGACGAATGGGCAAGCAGAGTTGGCAAATAGGGAAATCAAGCACATCTTGGAGAAGACGGTGAACCCTAACCGAAAAGATTGGAGTCTCAGATTGAATGATGCACTATGGGCTTATCGGACAGCATACAAGACTATTTTGGGAGCTTCGCCGTATCGTTTGGTTTATGGGAAAGCGTGTCATCTTCCAGTCGAGCTTGAGCATAAGGCATATTGGGCTATCAAATCATTGAATTATCGTTTGCCAGCCGCTGGCAAGCACCGAAAGCTCCAACTCAATGAGCTTGAAGAGATTAGGAGAGATGCTTATGACAACACCGCCATTTATAAAGCAAAGGTCAAGGCATTCCACGATAAGCGAATTCACCGGAAGGACTTTGAGATTGGACAGAAGGTACTCCTATACAATTCTAAGCTTCATTTGTTTCCCGGTAAATTACGTTCTCGTTGGGCTGGTCCTTATGTTGTTAAGCATGTTTATCCACATGGTGCTGTTGATGTTGTGAATCCTGTTAATGGTCAATCTTTTAAAGTGAATGGACAGAGGCTTAAACCATTTCTCGGCAGTTTCGAGGTTGGAGAGCCAGATGAAGAGCTAGTCGATCCAGTTTACACGGTTGATTAGCTTGTTTCTTTATGTTTGCACGGGGAGCGAAAGCATAACCGCTGAACTTAACTGTTTGTCGGACCCGGCCCCCAGGTAGGGGGTACCCACCATTGACTTGGGTATATGTAGCTTCGCACGCCGCTACTAAAAGAAGGATCGTGTGCCCAGCTCCGGTTCGAAGGGCAAAACTTGTGAATATTGTACATACTTGTTTTTCTTTCTTGCTTTATCATGTTTTAGTTAGCTATGCATGTTTAGTTTTGTTTTAGCTTGTTTGTTTGCATGTTTAGTTTTGTTATGTTTTCTTGCTTTCAATAAAGTCTTGGAGATGTTTCACATGAAAAGATTTCACCTATGTTAGTGAAAAAAGGGCTTTCATTAGCTTTTCTTGGTAATAGTTTATCGGTAACGATCCATGCTCTCCGAATATGCCCCTATCGGTGGCAACTTAGGTCTGTGGGTGAGGTGTGATATTGCCTAGAGTGCACGCTAGGTTGTATTCTATCTTGCTTTGTTTTGATCGTAGGGGACGCTGGACTTAATTGTTTGGCGAGGTCGAGCGATAAATTTTATTACGGGCGCTAGCATAACACATTTTCAACGGTCTAGTATAGCCACCCATTTCATACCTCACCGGTAAGGAATGGGAAGAAAAGTATGACTCGTTTGATCGCGTGATGATCGGGTGGTGCATTGCATTTCATTCTGTCTTGCATGATTTACTTGATTTTTGTTCGTGCTTTTTGTCTTCCGTCTTTTACTTCTGTTTTGTTTTGAAACCGGATAACACGGGCCGGTGTTTCTAATGTCATTTGTCTTGTGGAAAGTCATTCTCTTAAGTCTTCTGCAGGGTTTATGTGCTACCACACCAGCCTTGGTAGTTTGGACCTAAAGCCGGAGTGAGTGAGGCATTCAGGAGCCCTAAGCATGGGTGCGGCTATGCGCCGCGGTTATTAGTCCAATAAAGCTTTGGATATGGTCCTGTGTGACTAGCTGTGGTTCCGAATTGGCAGAACCGAAGGAGTAAACCCTGGAAGCATCTAATCTGGCTGGAACGGGACATTGACATGAAATCCTCCAACTTGGTCGAGGTATTTAGGGGTTGACATTCCCCTTGGACGGTACATTCGCGCACTCTTTTCTCTCTTCGCTCTTGTTCTTCATGCTATGAGGGCATAGCATCGCTTTAAGTTGGGGGGAGGGGTTAGCTTATGTGCTATTTGCTTACTTTTGCTTCATTTTGAGCATTTTGTGAGAAATTTGAAAATTCAAAAAAACAATAGAAATTGAAAAATCCAAAAAAATGAGAAAATGGAAAAATTTAAAAATAAATAAAAGGTTTTTGCTTGCAATTCTTTCCTTTTATCATGTTTTTAGCTCTTTTTCATAGCTTGTTGCATGCTCAATAAATGTTAGTTGGCAAGAGTTCGTAGCAATCCTAAGAATTTTTGTGCTTCTTGACTCGCATGCTTAGTTGAAAATTGGATGAGTTAAGTTTTGAGCAAGTTTTTGAGCAAGTTTTGGCCCATATCCCCATCTTCCCAATAAAATGCTCATAATTAGGAGAATAATCGCATGTCCATCTCTAATTGTGTTTAAATGTCGATTTTCAATCATTTTGGAATTCAAAGCGCACTTAGGAGAAGATACAAGGCATTCTTTGCATGATCATACCACAAATGAGTCCCCTTGTCTTATTTTGCATCCTGTTATTTTCCCGTTCTTTGATTTAACCTAGGCAACCGGTTGTTCGGAGGGGTGTGGGGATATGTTTTCAATGTTCAATAGGTGTTTTGGGGATGATATTTGAAGTGGTGAAAAGTTTTGGGGATTAAATTGAAGAAAGGGCAGAGATTCTGAGACATTTGGTTTGGTATCGTGGTAATCCAGAGGATCAAGCTTAAGGCTCATGATACCGGTGCTTGTTAATTGTACGTATTGATCAAAGGTATCGTGGGCTATTGGAGGAGTATTTGGAAGTTCAATAGGTGCTTTGGGGATTATTGGGTGAGAAGTGCAAGATCCAGGGACCAATTTGAAAGTAATAAACTCCATCGGTACTTAATGGTTCACACCGTGGCCCACTATTGCTCTCGGCATCGATGCCAGCTTTTTCTTTCCATCGGTGCCGAGTGGGTTACAACAACAGTTAGTCGAGCAGCAGTCCAGTGCACCATCAGACCCAACTTCATCTTCCAAACCCGATTCTCTCTCTCTTCATCCCTCCATTGTTCTACCACAAAACCCTATCTCTAAACCTCCAATAACCCACCAAATCTCCCATATTTTCTCACAAAACCACCAAATCCTTCAAGCTCCTCAAGAGTTCATCCATAAATTTCGGATTTTCAGGCCCTAGTCAAGGTAAACTCACTGCTCTCTCTCAAATCCGAAATTTTTCAATTTTCCCACAAAAATCCCTACGTTCTTCACTCCTCCCACATATATATATCAACCCCCACCTTATCTTAGCCTACATTTCACCCATTCCAACCAAAAATCAGATCCCTAAAAAAAAAAAAAAAAAACCCTACCCTAAATCCGAAAAAAAAAAAACCAAAACCCAAACTCTTTCTTGCTTCCATGCCAAAGATCAAAAAGACCGCACACCGGGCAGCCCCTCCTCAACCAGAGATTGCAGAGGAGGATGTTTTGGCAGAGGAGGATGTTTTGGCAGAGGAGGATGATTTTCAGCCGGAGGAGGCTGCTGGTTCTCGGAAAAAGAGAAGGCGTAGGACGCCGGTTGAGATAGCAGCGGATAAAAGAAGAGAATGGGAGGGAAGTTTCGTGGGCAGGAAGTTCATAAACGAACGGCAAGTGGATGCCAAGGCATTACCCGATGGTCATAAAGGGCTCCGATACATCATGCGTCAAGGTTTGAATTTCTGGACTGAACAATTACTTGGGTATAATAAAAATGCAGTCATAGAATTTTATAAGTTTATGCGTATTCCGGAGGGTGATTGGGAAAGTGACCCGAATGTGAAAATTGTTTCAAAGGTGGGGGGTGTTGATATTGAAATTACTCCTGAAGATATTGCTAAATACTTGAACATTCAGTGGCCTACTTCTGAATCTGTGAATTACCCTAAACAGAATGAGTTGATTGACTTACAGGTTGTGAATGAGACACTCTATGGTGATCCCGCATTAGCTTCATTACCCCATGTGCCTGGAAATTTTAAAGCCAGTTTTAGGTTCCTAAATAAAGTGATTCACTTTAACCTTTACCCCCGAGGCTCAGAGCATAGACCTACAAGGAAATGTGGAGAAATTCTGTATGCGTTCAAGGCTAAATTGGTGGTAGACTGGGCATTATTTATTTTCACTCAGTTGATAGATTTCCGAGCTAATACTTTACTCACGGCCAACATGCCTTATCCTTGCATGATCACTAGTTTGTGTTTGAAAAAGGGAGTTTCGGGGGATGAATATGAGAGGTTGGAGGAGCTTTCACCTGGATCTATTGATGATATATCTGTTGTAAAGAGCTGGTCTCAGATTCATACAGCTAAGGGTAAATAGGAAAAAAAGGGAGATTATTTGACTTCTATGCCATCCAAGAAGGAGAAGCAATTTTCTTGGATTAAGAAGATGTTCTGTCAAGGGGTTGCGGCAATAAATTATCAAAGGAAGGAAAAAGTTGAGAGGAGAAAGATCATGAGGGAACAGGAGAGGCAAAGGAGGGAAATTGCGTGGCAAACTTCTATTTTGGAGCAGCAATTTGGGGAGAAGTATACCCCCGAACCAGTTGAGGTGGGAGACATTAGTGATGATTTTGCTGGATACGAGAGCGAGGAGATTCCTGATTGAGGGGTGACTTGGCTGATTGAGGTGCATTGACTTGGTGCATGGTGTAGAGAGTCGGTGGTTAGAAATCCCCTTACTTGGTCGGGGTCTAGGTTGGTTGACATGCCGACCATTCTATCTTTTATATTTGTCTTTTGCATTTTATTTCATAAGTTTAGTAGTGCACATGCTTAGTTGGTTAGTTGGTTTTTGTTTGGCCGAGTTGGCCCTGACTTGGTTCATTTTGTTTGTCGGCGGCGGTCATTTGGGTAGATGACCAAGCTAGTTATAGACCGTCGCCCATTTTTGTGCTAACCTTTTCTTTGAAACCAAGGTCGTTAAAAGCTGAAAAAGTCCTTAGTTGATCTTTTGTGCCCATGAATTCCATTTTGATTGACTGTCTGATAGTTGCATAATTAGTTTTATGGCATGCTTTCCTTTCGTTATCCAAGATCATCTGTTAGTTGTTAACTCTGTTGAATAAGTGCTGTAGTTGTTGAGGCATAGCTTTCTTTGTTCGCTATTGCCTGTTTGTTAAGCACTTTGTTGGTGGATATGGTTTAGATTGAATTCGCAAGGTCTTGTGTCCCGTATCCTCCCCTTGTTCGAGGGCACGAACCTTTTTAGCTTGCTCTTGGACTTGCTTGATACTTAGCCAGTTTAATTGAATGCTGAAATTGTGAATTGTGGAGTGAAATAAAAAGTTGGAATGCTTGAACTCTTGCTAGTTTACAATGTTGAGTATGTTCTAAGTTGTGATAGCGAAATGAATTGCAAGTTGCTAGTTTTCGTAGTTTTTGTGTCTTATTTGCTAGGGACTAGCAAACCTCAAGTTGGGGGGTGTGATAAGCACCCGATATTACAATATGGGGTGCGCTAAATCTCTAGATTAGTTTAATTTAATATCTAATTAGTCGTTTTTTAATTGCTTTCGCTTGGTAGTTGTTTTAATGTCGTTTTGCAGGAAATCATGCTAAGGCGTGGCCAAGTAGTGGCCAGGCGTGGCCAAGCAAGCAGTGGCCAAGAGGTGCCAAGCGGTGCCAAGGCGCAGCCAAGCATGGCCAAGGCGTGGCCAAGGCAGGAAGGCAAGACTAGGCATGGCCAAGGCAGCGCCCAGGCGTGGCCAAGAGGCAACAAGGGAAAGCAAGGCACTAAGCCAGGCGGCATCGATGGAACAAATGGCTTGGCATCGATGCCGAGCCCCTTAGTGGTGCCAGGCCCTTATCCACTTAGGCATCGATGGAACAAATTGTTTGGCATCAATGCCGAGCTCCTTAGGAGAAGATTTTTGGATCTTTATGGAATATTCCGTGCGCGTGCATAAGGAATATAAATAGGAGTGAGGTCATTTTTGTACAAAAAAGGAGGGACGTTTGTATTGCTTAATTTTCAGATCTAGCCTAGATTTTTGGTTGTTCTTGCTTGTTCTTATTTTTCAGCCCCTTTACTTTTTTATTTCCTGCACTTGTTAGTTAATATTTGGTACTCTTGCCTTAATTAAAGTTGCTTATTGTTGCCCGATCTATCTTTTAAGCTAGTTTTCTTTTAGTGCTATGTTTTCAATTATGCTTAGTAGATTTTTGCTTGCTCTTAATTTCAAAGATATGTGTGAGTAGTTTTCCAAGGTTGGGTCATGGGGTGATTAGCACCTCATGGCTCGAGTAAAAATTGCATTTTTCACCAATAAAGTTTGAATCTTTGGTTCGAAGATTGATATGGGGCTTGGATTTGTTTGTCAAATTGCCGAGGTGTTAACCTCCTTGATCATATGTAGGTAAGAGCATCGCCTACTTACCACACATGATGCTTGGAGCTCTGTCGCTCGAGGTGTTTGCTAAATGAATTCTATAGCTAGCTTAATTTTCGAACCATCTTATCTTCCGGCTTAAGAACCTTAATTGAGTATCTTAAATCGCGTAGTTGGTTGGAAAATGTAATTTAGCTCGAGTCGTGGGTGTTAGACATTCCTAGACCTAACCTGCTTTTTTTTCCTAGTTTATTCTCGTTTAATTTAGCCTTTTCCTTTCCACCGCAAACTAAAACTAAGTTGGCCGCCTAAAGGCTAAAACCAAGATTTGCATCTACAAATCCAAAGAAAGCCGTATAATTATTCCCTTGGGTACGATCCCGGTCTTCCTGATTATTATGCTTCAATTGGACGCTTTTACCTACGCTTGGGGTGATCTTATTATATATATCGACGAACGAAGCACAATTATATACATTGAGATTGCACATCAAGTCAAGCATGCATGTTAACATCAAACAATAATAAATTTTGTACACAAAATATTTCAACGAACTATCCATACAAATTACTGACTTACACAACGCCCGACTCACCCACGTATTAGCAAATTCACTCAGTATCCCACAGACTCATAGAGTATCCAATAGTCTCACAAAGTATCCATCGGACTCACCAAGTATCCTACAGTCTCACAAAGTATCCAGCGGACTCACAAAATATCCATTGGACTCACCAAGTATCCAGCGGACTCACAAAGTATTCAGCGGACTCACAAAGTATCTAGCGGACTCACAAAGTATCCAACGGACTCACCAAGTATCCAGCGGACTCACAAAGTATCCATCGGACTCACCAAGTATCCATCGGACTCACCAAGTATCCAGCGGACTCACAAAGTATCCAACAGTTTCACAAAGTATCCATCGGACTCACCAAGTATCCAGCGGACTCACAAAGTATCCTTCACTTCACATTTCATGGCTCTAAGAAGTCCAAAAGTAATCTCATTCTCTTCAATCTCGTAATACTTCACACGTTGTCTATTCACTTTACCAATTTCTAGCATTCTCATTCATTTAGTCTAATCAAATTACCTATTTCTCATATTCGCAATCTTAAACATCACATCACAAATATACGTATCATCAATATTAATCATTCTCCTATTTCAACAACATTACAACCCAACAACGTCCATTATCCTAACACCTACACAATGTGTACAATAGCTACACCAACTAACATACAATACTATTGATTGTTTCTATACTAAAATTTTGACACCAACACAAACGAATTGACTGACCCCTCCCTTAATGCCCACAAGACTAAGGGTTTTCAAACAACATGTTTATACCCCTAGTTACGTCTAAGGCTTCTACTGCCCCAGTACTCGAGAGCTAAATTCACTCACACAAATAACTTCTAACGGTCCAGCTCACCATAAATTTCACGGCTCATAAATTTCTTTCTCTCCACCAAGTAGTCATATCGACATCAATATTTCTCAATGACATCACCACAATGACACTTAACCCCAATGATTCACAACATTCCAATCACCATCACTATTATCTTTTAATCTCTCTCAAACAAACTTATCATCCCAATGGTTCACCCCAACGTATCCTCTATTGTCTTCAATCTAAGTCTACACCCTGAATACACACCATACACAATCCCTACACTCAATTTCTTCAACTCACAACATCCCATTTTCCATGAAATTTCTATGTACAGTCATCTACCTCAAATTTAGAGATTTAACCCCTATACACAACCCTATTGTCCAATTGACTTTCCGAGACTTCCATCTAGAAGGAGCGGTGATCAAGCGCCTCTTCCAACTGGATCTCATCGGTAGTCGCCTGGGTGTTCAGAAGACACATACTGTATCTAGACACCTTACCTATAACTATCATCTTCCTAATTCAAATTAACCTTAGAACAAATATCTTCCTTGTGGGCTTGACTTGCCCTACCTATGATACAATAACTGTCTCAATAACAACCGTAACAACGGCTGGTCACATTCACTAACACAGCAAGTCATTTCCCTTTTTCATACACATCAAGACACTCCCTGTCTCAACCCCTAACCCGTACACCACTCTCCTTATACGTATACTCAGTTCAACTCCTATCACATGGGATTTACTTAACACGCTTAAAACTGAATACATAATCCATACAATTCACATAGAAATCACTTCTAACACTTAACTCGTTGGTCATATTAATATTCTAACACTCTTATCATATGCTAACAAATTTCCTCTTTCACACCTCAATCTTGTCACTACTCATACCCATCAAACATCTCACCACAAATGGTAAGAGACCAGGACCACCAAGTGTAACGATATCAATAACAACAATCGCAACCACAATCACTACAAAGAGGTCAAGGTCTCAACTTCTCAACACGGGTCCACAATTCAATGTCACTCTGTCATAATACAAAACTAGAGGCCAGAGCACACGCGATGCGTGTGCAAGTCGGATATTGACAAAATTTGTCAAAATTCGATCAAACAATATAAGTGGGAAGCATTTGTACAAAATTTGTCAAAATCCGACTTACAAAGGCATTGCATATGCCTTCGTCTCAAGTAGAATGTTAAGGGTAATTCAAGTAGGAAATTAACATTTGACACAACGACACTATGTTGTCTATACCAAAGTGCAGAGTGTTTCTTTCAAAGATGCATTGAACCTTTTTTTATGTTAGGACAAAACTGTGTTATTGACCAAAAAGGTTGCTTTTAGATGTGGGAATTCGAAAAGCACATGAGCCCTTTTGTTACAATGTACTAATACAGAAATATATACACCAAAGTGTCAAGTTAGTGGATTTGGGTTTCAGTAAATTTGTAAGAGGTCGGGGCATGCATGTAGAAGTCTTGATTTTGCATATCTTTTTCAAATTCAATCAAATGAATAATAAATTGGAAGATATAGTGCATATTTTGTCAAAATTTGTCCGAATATAATAATTCAGAGAAACATATAATAATTCAGAGAAGCATACCTCAATTTGTAAAGAAGAATTCCGTATATTTACTCATTAGCCAAACACGCCTAAGGGAAAGTACATATAGATAGAGTAAAAAAAAAAGAAGAAGCCCAAAATGCATCGAATCCAATCTATCTTATTTGTTCCATTTATAATATAATGGAGAAGGTTAAAAAAAGAAACCTCAAAATAGTGCCCCAAACAGCCCAATCAAGCTGGGTATAAAAATCAATTCCAATTTGATAAAGCATAGAGAGAGAATCTAATCATTTTTTGGTCGAAACCTACATATCCTTGCAACAATTAATCCATGAGAAAGAGTCAGGAGGTTTTTTTTTTTTTTTGGTTTCCTCAGGTGCGGGCAATAACAGAGATGAGAAGAGGAAACAATAACCACGTACAACAGTTATTTGTAGTTACGTAATGGAGCAGTTTGTGGGTGGACTTTTTACGTCTTTGTCCTTTCAGACTTTTCAGTAATTAGAGAAGAAGGGCATTTAACTTGTGAATAAAAAATTCTAGAAGGATAAATTTGGAAGATGAAAAATTGTGACACAAAATAGGAGACACCAAACTATTACTCTCCCTTTATATATTAGAATAGATAATAAATAATAATAATAATTAACTGTTTTGTTTCGTGTTTAAAAGGGCACTTATGAAAAGAAAAATACATGACAAAGAAGGAAGACACCAAAGGATGCTCTCCCTTTATATATTAGAATAGATGCAACACCTCAATGATGTGCTGACTCACTAATGCAAGCACACATGTGTTTTGTAAAAAGTATGCAGCAAATTTTTAACCCATGAGACTAAAAAGTCTCCCCACGGTCTCTAGGTATTCTAAACCTATGCTCTGATACCAAATTATCATGCCCTCGATTTTCAACATAAATAGACATAGCCTTTCATAAATAAATTCCTCACATTATCTCACATAATAACCCAAAAGAGTTCACCATGTCCTGGTCATTAAATTACAGATCCAACTCCAAGAGTTTGAATATATATACATCATAAAAAGAAATAGAGTTAAGGTTCTATTACATTCCCAAAACATATTTTATCAAAATGTCCATGAGTCTCTTTTACCACTTCTTCAGAAAATATGCTCTAGAATGCATGCACTTCACTCCATACTACAGCTCCGGGTTCACACCTGAAAATGATAGGTTGAGCTACACTAGCCCAGTAGAGAAATCTACACAACCATTATATGAAAATGGGATGACAGCTAGAATGAACAACAGAAACAAGATATGGTATCTCAAAGGAGAAACAAAACACGACTAGTAATTGTCCCAACGTCGATGAAATAAATGAAGTACTATGACTACACACCATGACTCGAGTTCAACCACGAGGTCTTACTGCCTATACAACTTTCTCATGATAGCCACTGCCCCTCATCTTACTTCAAATCACTAATCTGATATCTTAACTTATAAAAAAAACTATCATAATCAAGAATCGCAATGCCAATATCTTTCACATCACTCACACTTTCACAATAATACCCCTTTCTCATTCACATCATGTCACAGTTTTCCTATCGTTCTGTTTCATGAGCAAAAGCTCCTGCCGGACCATTTACGGAATCCCATTATTCCCCACTGGTACCACCCTCCTTGAAGGAGTTAATTCAAGTCACCATGCCACAATTCCTCAAATACACGTTACAATTTAGTCATTCATCTTAATCGCGTATAGTGAAATCACAACGAAAACTTATTCACATAATAGTAGTACGGATAAATTCCACTTCAATCAACTCGCTATCATTACGCCATTAGTCTTTCATATAAGTATTCACATACTGCATATCAGAGGTAGCTACTTACAATGATTTGTATATTTTCCCCTTGCAACTTCGTAAATCGTACAAGTTACAAGAGAGATGTATCACACATCAAACATAAGAGAACTGTCTCATGTATTCACGCCTAGCGCTGTTTAACTTAAAGGAGTGTTCTACGTATTCGTTTTTCACATCGCATGTCAACACCTACAACTTTCACCCACCTATATTCCTTAAGTTCTCTAAACCCTCGTTTTGATATCAAGAGGCTCCTACGGAACCCAACGACCACTACAAGCCTTAAGTATACCACTAGCCTCGCCTAAACAATCAATTTTATACTCAGGCGAACCTAAGAACATCCGTGTCTCACTCAACGATTCTAAGGAAGAGGGCTACCCAACGCATACGAACGTATGTATCTTATTTTGGCTACCAAACCTTATTGGTTAAGAATTAGGAGATGAGACTACCACCATTGGAAAGAAAACCTTCCGTACATCAATTCGATATAAAGTTTGTCCAAAACGGAGTTCGGATGAAAAAATTATGCCCTTCCGAAGTTTAGCCAAAATGCAGATTTTTGAATACCTACCAGTAGGACACGAATACCTACCGGTAGGAGACTAGAATTTCCCAAAACTGACAGATTTTTGAATACCTACCGGTAGAACACGAATACCTACCGGTAAGAGACCAGAATTTCACAAAAGTGACACTACTGGACAACGTTTCTACCGGTTGGTCCAAGATTCCTACCGGTAGGACTTGGGTTTTCAGTGCACGAATTTCAGATTTCACAACAACGATTCCAACAACGAAACTAACGATCTAAAGCACGATTCAAACACCAAATCAACACATAAACATATAATAGAAGTGAGAAATCCCTACCTCGAAGTCGAAGAACGAAACCCATGCTCAATCAAGCAAGCCCTATCTCTGAAAACCTTGAATCAACCGAGTACTTCTCTTCGAGCTCAAACCCATGAATTTTCAAGCTCTAGAACACTTGAAAGCAAAATCTTTGTGGCGGATCGAGGTGGGTTCGAGGTATTTTGGCGGGGTGTTGGAGTGTGAAAGTTGGAGAGAGAGCGAGAGGAGCCGAGAGAGAGATCGGGAGTTAGAGAGAGAGAGGGATGGGACTTATGATTCCCTACACACACACATACACACATATATACTTGGACACACACACAATCACACTTGCACTCCCTCCACTTTCAATCCTTATCATTTAAGCCACAAATAAGATAAATCCAACAAATTTTATAACTACTCAATATTCTAATATTAATAAAAGCTTTAAACAATTTTCAAAAATACGGGTCTCTACAGCGACTGTGGGGAAAATGGAACGGTGAGAGAGGAATGGAAAATTAGAGACACGTGTCCCGGAAAATTAGAGACACGTGTCCCTCGGGTGTATGATTGATGGGTAATTATTCAGCATTCTCGAGTATTATGTGGCGTTGCTTACATGGTACTCACATCCATTTACGTATAGACAAATTATTATTATTTCTTTTTGTTTAGTAATTGCAAAATAAAAAGTGACTCATATTATCTGATGACAATTTTTTATTTACGAAAAGTCCATATACTGATGTCAGAGGATGTACAGGAGTAGACAAATCATAGAGGGGTGCAAGCTTTGATGAATCCCATTAGTTGGGTGACATGGCAAAATTCGAGTTCATTTTCCTAAAGGGCCAAACCCAAGGATTTATATATTAATATCTACAAGAACCGTGTTATGTATAGCAGAGGGCTTCTGACTGGCCGGCCCCGTTTTGTCAAGGGATTCCCGTCCAAACCCACCATTTGTCAAATTCATTCCACATAAACCCCGTTTTAAGTGATATACCCAAAATAACCCGCTCTCATCTTTTCCCCTCAAATTGAAAGCCGCACAACTTTGTCTCCTTCATCATACAGCGAGGTCGCCGGAGTTACAGCGAAGTCTCCACGTCTACCTGCCCACGTTCCCCACCGTCTTCCTCCTCCAAATCGCTTGCCAAACTGCCGGCGGCGACGACGAGTCATCGGTTTTTATACTCGACCTCTCAGCGATTCCTCTCCCGTCAATCTACGGACTGTTGAAGGACGTGTTGGTCTCACCAGATGTACTGAAAATTGGGGTTTAGATTCAAGCAAGATCTAGTTTACTTGTCTTCCACTTTCTGCTCTAGCTCAAGGCGGCGACCCTGGCTTTGATAGGGTGAGTTTTTTTATTTTTTATTTGGTGAGGTCGATGGGGCCGCCGCGGTGTTGCTGCTGCTGTTGTTGTTGGTAGCGCTACTCTTGGTCGTGGCGGTGCTCGGCCATTGCTGCGTGTGTAGCTTTTACTATTTTTAGCTATTTATGTTGGGATATATTTTCTCACTGAAAATCCGAAACAGCTGAGAACCCCCTCCTTTGTTAAATTTTGCTGTTTAGATTTCACAGGTGAAGAGAACAACTGGTTGTTTGTTTGGGGTGAATTGTGCCTTTTTTATAGGTGTGAATTTTTTATTTAGGTGTGAATTTCTAGGGGTGTGAATTTTGAATTTTATTTATGTGTGAATTTATTTATGCTTCCATTGTCGTAGACAATGACGGTAATGATGATCGTTTTAAATTTTTAATGGCTACCTGCTAGTTTGGCATTAGTAATTAGAATCAGAGATAGTTTTCACCAGTTTTCTGCAGAGTAGTTTGGCATTAGTTCTGTTTGGTTTTGTTTTTTAAAAATACTTTCAGAATATCTCTGTGTGCATATATGTTGACATAGTGTGGGTGTAAATTCTGAAAGAGGCTGTGAATTCTAAAAAGAAAAAAGGTGTGAAATCTTGGAGTGTGGGAATGTGAATTGTGAGTTCTGTATTTAGAGGTGTGAATTGTGCAGATGAGTGTGAATTCTGGGATGTATGAATTATAAAGTGTGAATTCTGCAAAAAAATGTGAATAGTGGAGATATGGTGTGAATTCCAGGAATGTGAATAGTACAAAAGGGTGTGAATTTTTACAATGGAGTGTGAATTCGGGGGTGTGAATTCTGCAAACGGGTGTAAATTCTTAAAAAGAGGTGTGAATTCTGAAGGTTTGAATTCTCGGATGTGTGAATTCTCGGGGGTGTGAATTCTGAAGGGTGTGAATCCTTCTTCTCACCTCTTTAAGCTCTGTTGTTCCATGGCTTTTTCTTTTTCTTGAACCGAAAAGGCTTGCTTTGGGGAAGATAAACAACCACCCTAGAATTGAATAAGAGAAGGGAGTAGTTGCAACTTGCGCTGGACATTGTTCCGTATTAACCTTTTGAAGTTAAGTTAGTGTGTAACAAGAGCACGTCATTTATCCTCCTAGTTTTTTGTCATTTTTAACCTATTTTTTTAAAGATTCAGGTTGCCAAGTCTTTTTTTAATTTAGGTGTGAATTGAGTTTTTTTTTTTTTGACGGTGTAAATGTTTAATTTGAATATGTGAATTCTTTATTTCGGTGTGAATTCTGTCTTTTTCGAATGTGTGAATTCTGCAGAAGGGTGTGAATTTTTATTTTGTGTAAATGTGGTGTGAACTATGGGGGTGAATAAATGTGGTGTAAATTCACACCTGTGAAATGCAGAATTCACTCCCTCTAAAATGAAAGAATTCACACCCCTCAAAATGCAGAATTTACACAAACTCTACACAATTCACATCCAAAAAATATACAATTCAAACTCTCAAAAACAAAACAAAAAATTGCACATAATTTTCAGAATTCACACCATTTTGCAGAATTCACACCCTCTGAGAATTCACATTCATTTGCAGATTATTCAACACCGCTTTGCGTAATTACACCCTAAATTCACACCCATTCATTAATTATTTGCATTACGACTGTTCTGTATTCACTTCTGAAAAAAGATCATAATTCACACCTCCAAATAAAGAATTCACATACTAAAAAAGACACAATTCAACACCTTTAAAGATAAATTATTACATCCCATCTATATTTTCACACCCTTGAAAAATTTGAGAAATCAATTGAGAGACTCATAATCTTTATTGCAACGATCTCGAACATATCAACGTGCGTAAATTGAACAAATCAATTCACACCAACTGAAGTACAACAATCTATAACAAATACAAGAACAAAACGATTATGAGAGAAATCAATTGAGAGACTCATGATCTTTATTGCAACGATCTCGAACATATCAACGTGCGTAGCTGCAAAATAAAATTTAAAAAATGCAACAATAATCACAATCAGATTAATTAAGAAATAAACAAATATACGTATATATTTATATCTATTTACGAATAAGAACTTACCGAGGTGGAATTCTGCCTTTTGAACATGTGAAATCTGCATTTTTGAACTTGTGAATACTGCATTTTGGAGCATGTGAATTGTCCCTAAAATTCACATATCAATTTACACCAAAAAATACACAATTCACACCTACAAATCAAC
Organism: Rhododendron molle; assembly: GCA_025413875.1. Taxonomy (NCBI): domain Eukaryota; kingdom Viridiplantae; phylum Streptophyta; class Magnoliopsida; order Ericales; family Ericaceae; genus Rhododendron; species Rhododendron molle. The sequence goes on from CM046398.1 coordinate 45,665,343, forward strand.
ATGATATTTACAAGTTGATTTATGGTCCCCAGAATTCACACGTCTTCGCAGAAGAATTCACACCCCTTTGTAGAATTCAAACCATTCACACCCATCCAAATTACACAATTCACTATCCTAAATCTAGAATTCACACCTTTCTAAAATAAAGAATTCACATCTTCGGCAAAACAGAATTCAAAGTTGTATCCAATAATCAACATCCCCAAATTTAAGAAAAAAAGTCCGAGATAATAGCAACTAATAAAAATTAACACTCAAAGAAATCCAATATCAATCGATAATAAAATAATCAAGTGCTAAATAAAATACGTATACGTGTATGTGCACAATTTAGCCGCCTGATCGATTCTTTCTCTTTTCTTCTTCGGGACGACTTACGAACTTCATCGGCCGACCTTCCACCTAGTTAAATTGAGCGACGGAGGACGGGGAGAAGAGCGATGGTGGTGGGAGGTTGAGGTTTAGGAAATGAGCTGAACATAGAGAGAGCGTGTGAGGACAAAATGGTAAAAATATCTTTTAAAAGGGTCTAGAAGGGAGGTCTTGACAAAAGAGGTTTGGCACGGAACCCCATTTAAAAAATGGGACCGGCAGGTAATTTCCTGTATAGCAGAAGGGTAAGGGTCCTGTCCAGTTGGACTCCCAATCAGTTCAGTCCAGTCTAGTTTAGATTCGTTGTGGGCCCTTTTATGGGCCCGAAACAATGATCATAATAGTTCAATTTTCAGGAAATTACCGGCCGGTCCCATTTTTTAAATGGGGTTCCGTGCCAACCCTCTTTTGTCAAGACCTCCCTTCTAGACCCTTTTAAAAGATATTTTTACCATTTTGTCCTCACACGCTCTCTCTATGTTCAGCTCATTTCCTAAACCTCAACCTCCCACCACCATCGCCCTTCTCTCCCGTCCCTCCCGTCGCCGTTCCCAAAGAGACCGCACCGATGAGGAATCATCCCGCAACGGTGGTAGTGATCTCTTCCGACATGATGCGACCGCTGTCGTTGGAGGTGGCAGCGTCGATGGCCAAGCGATTGTACTCGACGTCGTCCTCCGGCGAGCTTGGGAGCGCGGTTTTCGAGAGCTGGACGATGGTCACCGCGCGCAGAGAAGGCAGGTATGGCCTAAGGTCAGGGTGGAAGGTCGACGATTTACGAGTTTACGCCGCTCGGCCGCCAATAAGCAGTTAAGGTTAATCGATCTAAGGGCGGCCATGCACATACACATACGTATTTATCCAGATCTACAAATATATATATGTGTATAAATAGAGTTTTCCCTACTTTTTTTTTTTTGTCTCTTATGTATGTAGATGTATTTTGTATAGAGCATATATTGTTGCTCACCTTTTTCTTCTAATCTCGAAAAAGCTCAGCTGTGGTTTCCCGTAATCCAAAGTAAAAACAAAAGGTGTGTGAATTCCTTTTCTAGATCTCTTTTTTGTCGAACGGAATCGATTTTTGAGATCTCTCTCTATATATATATATGTTGACATAGTGTGGGTGTGAATTAAAAAAAAAAAAGAGTGTAGTTTATGACACCAAAAAATCTAAGAAAGTGTATATATGTTGGATTGAGTGTAGGTGTGGAATTTCTAAAAAGAAGGTGTAGGCTTCAAGATCTCGAAAATCAAAAGTGTGTGGTGAATTGCGTACTAGGGCCAAATTCTTGTTGTCTACACTGCTGTGTAGATAGTGGTGTGAATTCGAATTTAGGGATGTGAATTTGTAAATCAAATTATTTTTTATGTGAATTCCGAGACCTTCCTCCACTCCTGAAAATCCCGCGTTGAACAGAGTCACCATTGCAAGATTTGTCGCCGTTGTTTTCTTCGCTACGACTTTGATGCTTTAGAGATGCTGATCTTGAGCTTCCCAATGGCGGTGGTGTTGATGAAAACTAATTAATTCCAATGTCGTGTTTAGACTTGATTATTTTTATTATCTGATTGATAATGGATTTCTTTGGTGTTAATTTTTATTAGTGCTATTATCTCAGGCTTCTTTTTTCTTAAATTTGGGGATGTGAATTCTGTTTTTCGAAAGTGTGAATTGTGTTTTTTCGAAGATGTGAATTCTTTATTTTAGAAAGGTGTGAATTCTAGATTTAGGATAGTGAATTGTGTAATTTGGATGGGTGTGAATGGTTTGAATTCTACAAAAGGGTGTGAATTCTGCGAAGACGTGTGAATTCTGGGGACCATAAATCAACCTGTAAATATCATGTAGATTTGTAGGTGTGAATTGTGTATTTTTTGGTGTGTGAAAATTGATATGTGAATTTTAGGGACAATTCACATGCTCCAAAATGCAATATTCACAAGTTCAAAAATGCAGATTTCACATGTTCAAAAGGCAGAATTCCACCTCGGTAAGTTCTTATTCGTAAATAGATATAAATATATACATATATTTGTTTCTTTTTCTTAATTAATCTGATTGTGATTATTGTTGCATTTTTTAAATTTTATTTTGCAGCTACGCACGTCTATACGTTCGAGATCGTTGCAGTAAAGATCATGAGTCTCTTAATTGATTTCTCTCGTAATCGCTTCATTCTTGTATTGTTATAGATTGTTTCAGTTGGTGTGAATTGATTTGTTCAATTTGTGCATGATTGGGATTCAATTGATTTGTTCAGTAAAGATCACGAGTCTCTCAATTGATTTCTCGTTTTTCGAGGGTGTGAGAAGTATAGATGGGATGTGAATTTTGCTTTTTTTAAGGTGTGAATTGTGTCTTTTTCCGAACATGTGAATTCTTTATTTTAGGTGTGAATTGTGTCTTTTTTCAAAAGAAGTTGAATTCTGGACTGTGTGAATAGTGCGAATGGGTGTGAATTTCTGGGGTGTAAATTCTGCAAGGGGTGTGAATCAGCAAATGAGTGTGAATTCTCTGAGGGTGGGAATTCTAAAATGGTGTGAATTTCAAAATTATGTGCACTTGTCTGAACCTTATGATTTTTAGCATGTTTTAGATGAGCTCCTAAATAGTAATAATAATTCTACTTGTGGAAGTAGGCTCAAGCGATGACTCATCAACCAACATAAGATAAGCATCCCCCTAGTCACGTCGTTGAGGGTATGGGCGGTGATTGGAGACAGACATGCTTCTGTGATATATCGCCAGTCATTTCTTTGATCTGTGGCTGAAATATTGGCCTCGCCTCCGAAATCGGCTCTGAGGCGTTTGTTGTAAAACCGTCTTCGAATCATGAATCGAATGGCATCGGCGGGCGCAGAGAGCACGAAATTAATTTATGTGTGGCATTCTGTCACCCGTTCATTGATAGTCGAGCATTAATTATGCAGCAAGTGGGCTCGAGAAAAGCACATAAATGACATCTAATTGGAGCGTTCAATTCCTCAACTAGACTAGAGACTATAGAGGACCCAAATGTCTTTAGAAGTCATTGAGAACACGAACTACGCCAATAATTACGTTAACCAGATAACGATTGAAACTAATCCTTGTGATTTTTAGCATGTCGATGTTGTCGACAAGCTCCAAACCGAGGCAATTCTGATTATCGAAGTGGGGGCTCAAGAAAAGCGCATAAATGACCTCAACAGGAGCGTTCAATCCGTCAAATAGACTAGAGAGGACCCAAAAAAGGCTCACAATGTTTAAAACAGGTCTTTCAAAATTATTAACACTAGTCTTTTACGGTTTCTCAGATTAATTCCTGCTTGTAGCCCCTGTCCTAGAATATGTAACACCCTGAAAATGATTTGATTGATATGATAGACTACAAACTAAGTTTACATAAAATAAAATAAATATCAATAGCAATTTTTTTGTTTGGTTTTTTGGTTACCTTTGAATAACCATGACCATAGATATGCTTGTAGGTAGAAAATGTGAGGTTGAGCTGCGGAATGCTCCTTTTACTGAGTAACTCAAGCACAACAGCTTCGTCTATGGCTCCTGACCTTCCTTCCCCTGTTTGGTAGAGCCTCCTGGCATCACATTTGGCTATGTGTTGGCTCAAATCTGCATGGTGGGCTTTGTGTGATGCAACCAATGCAACTAAAATCTGGCAAAAAAAAAAAAAAAAAAAAACCACCCACATCCCCTTAGCGAATCAGTTGGACCCAATGCACATAAATCGTGTACAGATGACCGTGTGATGTCCACTCCTGGATCTCACACTAACTAAAAAGAGCACTTCTACGGCCACCAACGGTGGCTATACCGACCTTTGTGTAATCTCAATGATAAATAGGATGATTGGACTGAGTACCTATACATATCGGATTAAACTGATGTTTCACATGGCCGTTCGGTTTTTTTTCTTCCAAATTATTGAACGGCTTGAATTTTCCGTGTGGGACAGTAATGGCCCCGCGTTGCCATCGGTGCAAGGTCGGTATATCCACGTGAGTGGCCATAGCATTTTCGATGACCAAAAAAAAAAAAAAACATATTGAATGATAAGTATTAATTGTCACAAATTATTCCTAAAAAGTATTCTAGAAAATTAAAACTTCTTCCAAAAATCACAAGCCCATTGTGAAACATAAAAACCCAAACCTTTTTATACATTCTACTTCACGAGCAGAACTTCACTGCCTAAAAATCCATACAAAACTTTGCTCTTATTTTAATTGGGACCCCCATAATTGGGCGATGGAATTGATCCCCAGAATTAGTGGAGGTGTGCGTAAGCTGACCCGGAAATCCTAAATTATAAATAAAAATGCGCTTTACCTTCTTGTATGGGTCATGGGGAGGTTCAATGCAGAGGATATCCTGGTCAATCACCCTTCCAAACCTGACTTGATAAACTTGCTTTATCAGAACAACATGGCTTGATTTCCTGCCCACAAACATCTCAACGAGTGCCCTAAAATTGGTGATCTCACTCTTCTGATCAAGCGCTTCCCTGGCTACAACCGCATCACGCTCAACTGGATCAAGCATCCACAGGGCCAAGGCCGAACCCGCAGTAGCGCTGGATGATTCCCCAAGCTCATTTCCTTCACTCTTGGCCAACTGGGTTGTTCTCATTCGGAGGCAATTGATCAAATCCTCACTGTACATTTCCATGTATTTTTCCCTGATTTGGGTTCTCTGGATTTGGGATTTTGTAGCCAGTGCTTGGGTTAGATGGCTGAGATTTCCAAGTGATTCATGAATTTCTTTGCAATCGCTCTCGCAGGCAAGGTTGATGGTTGCGGCCATGGTGAGAGCATTTCAGGCGAGGGTTATGGAAAGTGTTGTATGTGTCTGATTTTATGTATGTATAGATTGATGTGGGCAGAGAAGGCTTGAGGAGCAAGTAAAAGATTCTACTTTATGTCTAGTCACGTAATCTTTCAAAACAGTCTCTGCTTTCCGTTCTCAGCAATCGCGCTCTCAATTTTCGCATTCAGAAATTTTATTTGTTTAAAAGATTTTTGAAACACGCTTTTGCGCTCGCACACCTGTACCAGTCCGCACATTGCGTGACTAAGGTCTGATAATAGGTCATGAATATTTTTGAGTAAGATCTATCGTTTCCGTTTTTAATGCTCGCTTTATGAGCCCACTCTTTGATTATCGTTCTGGCATTTCACAGTAATTTGAAATATTATCGGAAAAAAACTTCAATGTTCACGTTCACGCTTTCGCACGTACATTACGTGAGTTAAAACTAAGGGTGGATTCAATGGGTGGAGAAGATGGAATCATGGGAAGGGAGAAAAGCAGAGGACTTGACGCTGTAGGCACTAGACAGAGTGAGGTGGAAGCAATGTATAGGCTTGTAAGGTGTGGCAAGTGGGAGTTTTGTTTTGTCCTTTAGGGGAGAGCTTCGTGGTTTCCTAGTAGACGATGAGTCGGAAATGTGTTCTGGGGAACCTTTTCACAGAAAATTTTTTCAGTGTTGAGCGGGTATCACGTGATGCCCGCTCGCGCATTCGAACCGTCTATTGCATATTTGAACGGTTTAGATTTGGAGAGAGAAAAAGGAGAGAGAAAGTATTGGGATAAGAAGAGAGAGAAAAAAAAGATAGAAAGTGTTGGGATAAGAGAAGAGAGAAGGTTTCAATCCGAGGCATTTAAAAGTGTATCAAATAGTTGAGATGCGTCGAACAGATACCAGTAGGATATACCCGCACTGAAAAATTCACAAGATCGGTTCCCAGCTTTATCAGCTTTTCTTCTGCCAACTCTTTTCCTTTCTCCACAAACAAACTCTTTTTTCTCCTTTTTTTTTTTTCAGTTTTTTATTTTGAAATTGATCCGCTGCACGCCATTTTATGGAATGAAACTAGGTGAAATTATACAATAGTTTGGGAGTACCGTCACGTAATACTCTAGATCGTTTTACAATCACATACTCTTGTGGGATCTACCATTAAGTGTATGAATCCCACAAGAATATGTGTGATTGTAAAATGATGTGGAATGTTTCGTGGCGGTACTCCCTGACTATTGAACAATTACTCATGAACCAGACAGCTTGATTTTTAAAAAAAGAAATACTTACATAAATAGCTACGATATTACAAATCATCAGGTGCATCTACGTACTACAATTCAAAAAAGACCTATTGTACATGAATGAGACAAATTAAATATCCATATCAGATGAAGGATATACACTAATGATAAATTAATCAAAACGGCAAAATATCGAGAATCGCATTTAAGTTGTCGAGAAGCAGTAGTCACGGTAGTTCCGCTTGCTTTTTTAAAATTGTTTTCAAACTAATAAAAACATGTTACTATTAGAAATAGAAAATAATTTTTTTGAAGAACTTTTATTTTGAAGTAATGCCATATAAAGACCTTAACTCACGCCAAAGAGCTCTTCTAGCAATAGCCCTATTAAAACCATACACTGCAGAAATTAATATAGAAACAAGACTGAGATTGAACTTGTTGAACTCGACAAGTAATGCACTGCTCATCCACCAGCATAGGAGTAACAGTAAAACATGGCATCCGAGTGATGCTACTTGCACAGCAAATCTGTGCACAGATCGCGTTGTGGAGCCCACTAAGGGTCCCATACAAATAATCCGATCCGTTAATTATTTTTAAAACATTTTTTCAAGGGTCTCTGCACAAAATTAGCTCAATCCGATACCTATAAGTGCTTGATCTAATCATCTAACTTTTCATTCCAGTTTTTAGAGAATGAAAAGTTAGACGATTAGATTAAGTACTTAAAGGTGTCGGATTGAGCTAATTTTTCGCAGGGGCACTTGAAAAAATGTTTTAAACATAATGAACGACTCGGTTATTTGTATGGGACCCTTAGTGGGCCTCACAACATGATCTGTGAACAATCTGTGCACAGATTTGCCGTGCAAATAGACTTTCTGTCCAAATTATTCAATTTAACGTTAGTTTCAACCAAACCAAGAAAGGACAAATGATTTTCATAAATCCACTTCCGTACCTGGTTTTGTTTCAGGGGACCATTCAAACCCCTTATATTCCAAGCACCGGACTTGATCATTTGTGCTTAGACTTCCTCCCCTTCTTACCACTAGGAGGTTTAGGACCTCCAACTGTATCAACAACATGATCCAAACCAATGGAAACCACTGGACTTTTAACAAATTCAGAACCACTTGAACTGGAGGAAGGAATTTCAAAAATTCTCTCTTTCATCCTACCCACATCAGACTGACCAAAATCCTGCAAGTGAACCTCAGAAACAACAGCCATAGAAGCAACTTCCTTGGCCCGAAGAGAACCAAAACTCTGATCTATACCCTTACTCTGAACATTAACCATACGGACACCCATATCCTCCACAGTTTGATCAAGGACAGCATGTCTGTTCCCAGAGCCAGACTTTACCCCCATCAACACCAGAAACCTTAGAGCCACCCCTAGCAGATTTAGGAGTAGAAGTAGCAGTAACAGAAACAGGAGATACACTCCTAGAAGTACCCACAACAGGTTCAGCAACCTTAGAAGAAGTTCTCCCACCCCAGCAACAGACAGAGCAGGAACTTCAACCGCAAGAGCTTCAAGGTTACCAGCTGCATCATGGGGAACAGGTCCAGGTTTTGCAACCCAGACTTTGTTCATAGGCTTAGACCCAGCATTCCCAGATGTAGCACAGTCCCCATGCCCAAAAACTTGACATTTCCTACACAAAATAGGCCTCCAAGGGTACTTAACAGGCAGATCAGTGGACTTACCATTAGCAAATTGCAGCTCAATAACCTCAGGAAGGGGAGAATCAATACTCACCTCTGCACAGACCCTTGCATAACTGATCCTTTTACTAGATTCTATCAGCTCGTCAGCATAAAGAGGTCGCCTTACAGCGCTGGCAATATAACTAAGGCCGAGTCCATTCCAATATTCCAAAGGTACGTTATAGACTTGTATCCACAAGGGAACCTTGGCTAACCCTTCCTTTGACAACTCCATCTGAGGAGACCACTGTTGAAGGATCATTAAACGACCTCCAAAGTGGCAAGGCCCAATCTCTAAGATCTGTCTACAAGCAGCTTCAGTATCAAATTTAAAGAAGAAAAATCCTTTTATCATTAGAAAGCACCTCCTTCAAACCATACTAGGCCCACATGGGGACAGCCCTATTCCTAACCGTCAAGAATGGGAGTTTTTTTATCCAAAAAATGACCAACAATACAGCTCGTCCATTGCGCAGCCCCCAACACCTCCACACTTGTAGGGGAGAAATCATCACCTTCTACCCTACCATGGAAGGAGGAAAAAATTACAACCTCATACGAGAAGAAGTACTAGCAGACGCAACATCACTCCACAAACTAGGGGTCTTGTCAGGGACAACTGGAGCCTTCTCCTTATCAGCTAATCGTTGGTGCAAAGCAAGAATTTCCAGATTGAGACTCTTAATCTGTCTCGCAGTAGGAGTATCGGACAAAATGTTGAGGCTCTCATTTTAAATTGAATCAAAATAAAGAGGGTATTAAACATAACATAATGTTGTGGAGTCAAACCATAAAATAAATAAAATTTTGTTCTAAAAAGTAGATTGAAACCAAACCAATTCAAAAATCGTCGGAACCTTTAAGGCTAAATTACATTTTCGCACCCTTTTACTCATTGTATAAGTTTCAATTTGTACTCAAATCCCAACTGTGGTGATAAAGTTGAAATATGGTGGTAGTTGTGGGTAAGCGAAAGATGTCTGTGGGGTGAAGTAACGGTGGCGGAGGGGAGGTGTTATGATGGTAGTATTTGGTGGTGGAAGGGTGGTAGTGCTCTGAAAATCTTGTAGTTGATGACGGCTCTCTACCCATTTTTCATAAGTGAAATTATATTGTTCGTATAGTTAGATTCCATCATCTTGTATTAATAGGAAAAACCTTTCTGGAAAACATATAATCGACCTTGATCCAATTTAAAAGGAGTGTGATGTTAGCATCTTAGTGAAATAATTTTTTTTGACCCATTGAGGATAAAAGTGGCATATTATTTCATGTAAAAATAATTTTCAAATTTCCTGTAAAAATAATGTTCAATCCAAACAAACTTAGGTTATAAAATGCATTCAACAACCTTAATTTTTAACAGTTCAAACGACAAATAAATTGGTGTTCGGGAGTGATCGGAGCAAGCTTGCAAAGTTTGGTTTGTGGTGGAATTACAAAGATGCGCCCGATGAGCTTTGAGCTGCGCCCGGGGTGCATGACATTGTGCCTTTCGAACTACACAACTAGTCAGGAGCATTGAGCTGCGCCCGGGGCACATGACATTGCGCCTAAGGCGCATTCGAACTACACAACAAGTCAGGAGCATTGAGCTGCGCCCGGGGCGCATGACATTGCGCCCAAGGTGAACCGTTGTAAAGCTTGTTGAGTATACTTTATAACTCAAGTGGTTTAAATCTAAATTTATTTATCAGTTAAAGGACATGACAAATTTGCCTTTAATAGGTCAAAAATTGGGAAAATCAACGCGTCACTCTCATTTTATATCAAAAACTCTCATTTTAAATTGAATCAAAATAAAGAAGGTATTAAACATAACAAAATGTTGTGGAGTCAAACCATAAAATATAGAAAATTTTGTTTTAAAAAGTTGATTGAAACCAGCCCAATTCAAAAATCGTCGCAACCGTTAAGGCTAAAATACATTTTCGCACCTTTTACTCAGTGTAAGTTTCAATTTGTACTCAAATCCCTACGGTGGTGATAAAGTTGAAATATGGTGGTAGTTGTGGGTAAGCGAAAGATGTCTACGGGTGAAGTAATGGTGGTGTTGGGGTAGTGTTACGATTGTAGTATTGGTGAAGGGTGGTAGTGCTCCGAAGGTCTTTGTAGTTGACGACGGTTCTCTACCCACTTTTTATAACTGAAGTTTTATTGTTTGTATGGTTAGATTTCATCATCTTTTAGTATATGGGAAAACCTTTTTGACAACATATAATAAACCTTGATCCAATTTAAAATGAGCAAGACATGTTACCATTTTACGGAAATTTTTTTTTTGCTCCACTGAGGGTAAAATGGTATAATCTTTTATGTAAAAATAATGTTTGTAGACACCCTATTTTGGACTTGCCAGAATAGTTTATTTACGGTCTTTGATTCCCCGATGATGATTAAAGGTCGAGAACATTCAAAGTTGACTCTTGGGCATGTGTTCTAAAAAGTAACACTCGGACATGTCCAAATGTGTCAAACTCTTGAGCGAACCAATCTTGTTTGGAATCACCTCAAGATTATGACAAGCTCGGACATCTAAGATCATCAAATTATTGAGCTCCGAAATGAATTTGGGAAGCTCCGTAATCATAGAAATTCCTTGAAGGCTAAGTGCCCGAGACTTTTGTGGCCACCCTGACGTGGTCTATAGTTCCCCTGATGATTATATCGTCCAGAACTGTCTCCCCTTCTCTCCTACACCCTTCATCAACTAGTTCCATGCATTTAATGCATGAGAGGCTCCTTTCTTCTTGGAGGCCAAACAAACCCTTAAGGCCAGCTGATCCCAGCCCTCTCCCTCTGCTATATATACCCCCTTGCATTTATTTGCAAGGGGTCAAGCACATTGAAAGCTCTAGGCTCTCCCTCTCTCTCTCTCTCTCTCTCCTTTTCCTTGTCTTCCTCTCTCATCCATAGGGTGTAAAGGCAAGGGAATACCAGTTCACTGATCATATTACCCACACCATCATCAAAACCTTCAAGCTCAAGCTCAATCATCCATCAATCTCAATCCAAAGGTATATCACCTTTTATTCTGGGAACTGTTTCGACCCCTGAGGGGAGCTAGCAGAGCCCAGACTGGTAATCAATACCATGCCTAATGTCAAAGCTAGCAAATAAGCAATGTCGTAGGAGGAGAAGTGCCGCACGCCAGTCCTCCATAGCCGTGCGCCAGTCAAGGCTGCATGGCAGGACTGGTGTGGGGACCACCGATCACCCTCAGTTTACTTGCTTTTCATTCTGATCACCTTTTAACATGCTAAAAACCGGTTTACAGCTTTCCATACTTTAGAAGCATAGGTTGGTTGTCTCGTTAGTCTTTGTTTAGTAAGGCTCCCTGAGATCCTTACGGTCATGTTCCAGAGCCCGGAGGAAGCAAAGCCAGGCATTGGATTGAAAGAGCAACTCTGGCGCACGGTGTACACTATGACCTGCGTGCGCCAGTTCTGTATCATGATCCAATGGCTGGCCCTTGCTTCTCAGCCTAGTTCTGGCCTCTGTTTGATCCCCTACTCTGTTTATGGGGTTATCAGTCGGTTTATTTGTTTGCTTTGTTCAATGAGGATTTGAAGCCTGGTCCAGCTTATATCAAGCTGCGTGGTTTGTCTGGGTGTGCCTTGGTCCATTCCAGAGCCCAGAGGGTTGAGTTCAGGCCAACTGAGTTTGGACTTCATGGCGCCTGCAGTGATCGTTGTGTGCGTGGCATGGCTGTTGCATACGAGTTTACTCCTGCGTGCATCGTTCAGGGGCAGTGTGTTCTAGTTTGTTCAAAACTCACATAAGCGCTTGTTCTCAATCTATTATTATTGCTCATAGCTCATACATCACGTCTTGCCATGTAAATATAACTTGCTATTTGTTAATCCCCATTAAGCTCTCCCGCCTAAGTGGCTGAAAATGATAAAAAGAGAGAAAAATGCAAATGTTTCAGAATGCCTGAGTAGAGACCGATCTTCGAATCGGGCGAGAGGGTGCCGTAAAACCCTTCCTCTCCTCGTAACCTGGCTCCCGAAACTCGGATATCGAAGGTGACGACGGTCCGATCTACAAGCCTTTCAAATCAAACAAGCGTGAACAAAAGCGTTTTCAAATCGGTTTCTTAGGTGTTTTCCGCCAAAACCGAGTGGCGACTCTCTCAAAAACAGCTCGTCATGCTTTCAAACAAAGGCGCAAACCGAACTTTTCGCAAACCAAAAATGCGGGATTTTTAGGGGCGTGTGCCCACAATGTTCAATCCAACCAAACTTAGGTTATAAAATACATCCAACAACCTTTTTAACAGTTCAAATCACATACAAATTGGAGTTCATGAGTGATCGGAGCAAGCTCGCAAAATTTGTTTTGTGGTGAAATTTAAAAGATGCGCCCGAAGAGCATTGAGCTGCGCTGGGGCGCAAGACTTTGTGCCTAAGGCGCATTCGAACTACACAACTACTCAGGAGCACTGAGCTCCACCCGGGGCTCATGACATTGCGCCTAAGGCGCATACGAACTATACAACAAGTCAAATTTCGCGGGTTTGCCACAAACAATTCCGAACTTCAATTTGTGCATGATTTGAACCCTTGAAAAGTTTGTTTGAGTATACTTTATAACTGAAGTGGTTTAAATCCAAATTTATTTATCAGTTAAAAGACATGACAAATTTGCCTTTAACAGGTTGAAAATTGGGAAAATCATTGCATCACTCTAATTTTAAATAAAAAAACTCATTTTAAATTGAATCAAAATAAAGAGGGTAAACACATAACAAAATGATGTGGAGTCAAACCCTAAAAGATATTTAAAAAAATTTAAAAAGTTGATTCAAACCAATCCAATTCAAAAATCATCAGAACCTTGATGGCTAAAGTATATTTTCGCGCCATTTTACTCATTGTAAATTTCAATTTGTACTCAAATCCCTGCAATGATGACAAAGTTGAAATATGGTGGTAGTTGTGGGTAAGCGAAAGATGTCTACGGGAGAAGTAATGGCAATGTTGGGGTGGTGTTATGGTGGTAGTATTGGTGGTGGAAGGGTGGTAGTGCTCCGTAGATCTTTGTTATTGACGACGGTTCTCTACCCACTTTTTTTATTACTGAAATTTTATTATTTGTATGGTTAGATTTCATCGTGTTGTATATGGAAAAACCTTTTTGACAACATATAATAAACCTTGATTCAATTTAAAATGAGCAAGATATGTTAGCATCTTACCGAAATATTTTTTTTGACCCACTGAGGGTAAAATGGCATAATCTTTTATGTAAAAATAATATTCAATGCAAAAAAAACTTAGGTTAACAAATACTTTCAACAACCTTTTTAACAGTTCAAACCACATATAAATTGGAGTTCAAAAGTGATCGGAGCAAGCTCACAAAGTTTGGTCTATGGTGAAATTTCAAAGATGCGCCTGAGGAGCATTGAGCTGCGCTCGGGGTGCATGACATTGCGCCTAAGGCGCATTTGAACTAGGCTACAAGTCAGGAGCATTGAGTTGCGCCTGGGGCGCATGACATTGCGCCTAAGGCACATTCGAACTACACAACAAGTCAAATTTCGCGGGATTGCCACGAAGTCTCCCGAGCTTCGATTTGTGTGTGGTTTGAACCGTTGAAAAGATTGTTGAGTATACTTTATAACTCAAGTGGTTTAAATTCAAATTTATTTATCAGTTAAAAGACATGAAAATTCGCCTTTAACAGGTCGAAATTTAGGAAAATCATATCATTGCATCACTCTGATTTTAAATCAAAAACTTTTATTTTAAATTGAATCAAACTAAAGAGGTTATTAAACATAACAAAATGTTGTGGAGTCAAACAATAAAAGAAAATAAATAAATATGTTTTGAAAGTTGTTTGAAACCAAACCAATTAAAAAATCGTCGGAACCTTTAAAGTTAAAGTACATTTTCGCACCTTTTTACTCATTGTAAGTTTCAATTTTTACTCAAATCCCTACGGTGGTGATAAAGTTGAAATATGGTGGTAGTAGTGGGTAAACGAAAGATGTCTACGGGTGAAGTAATGGTGGTGTTGGGGTGGTGTTACGGTAGTAGTATTGGTGGTGGAAGGGTGGTAGTGCTCCAAAGATCTTTGTAGTTGACGACGGTTCTCTACCCACTTTTTATAACTGAAGTTTTATTGTTTGTATGGTTAGATTTCATCATCTTGTAGTATATGGAAAAACTTTTTTTACAACATATAATAAATCTTGATCCAATTTAAAATGTGCAATATATGTTATCATTTTACGGAAATATATTTTTTTTTTTGCTCTACTGATCGAGGGTAAAATGGTATAATCTTTTATGTAAAAATAATGTTCAATCCAACCAAACTCAGGTTATAAAATACATCCAACAACCTTTTTAACAGTTCAAATCACATACAAATTGGAGTTCATGAGTGATTGGAGCAAGCTCGCAAAATTTGTTTTGTTAACATAAAGAGGGTATTAAACATAACAAAATGTTGTGGAGTCAAACCATTAAAAAAAAAAAAAAAATCTGTTTTTGAAAGTTGTTTGAAACCAAACCAATTAAAAAATTGTCGGAACCTTGAAAGTTAAAGTACATTTTCGCACCCTTTTACTCATTGTAAGTTTCAATTTGTACTGAAATTCCTACGGTGGTGATAAAGTTGAAATATGGTGGTAGTTTTGGGTAAGCAAAAGATGTCTACGGGTGAGGTAATGGTGGTGTTACGGTGGTAGTATTGGTGGTGGAAGTGTGGTTGTGCTCCAAAGATCTTTGTAGTTGACGACGGTTCTTCACCCACTTTTTATAACTGAAGTTTTATTGTTTGTATGGTTAGATTTCATCATCTTGTAGTATATAGAAAAACCTTTTTGACAACCTGTGATAAACCTTGATCCAATTTAAAATGTGCATGATATGTTAGCATTTTACGGAAATATATATATATTTTTTTTGCAAACTCTAGAGTTCGAAACTTGTAGACAATTTCATATTCTAAAACTTGAAATGCTTCCAAAATTTCAAACTCTAGAGTTTGAAACTTGTTGACAATATCATATTCTAAAACTTGGAATGCTACCAAATTTCAAACTCTAGAGTTTGAATATTGTGCAAAGTGTATTTAATTGGTTTCAATTCTTTAACTATTCTAGGGTGACACTTCAATGTTTCGTAGTCATGT
Source organism: Rhododendron molle (assembly GCA_025413875.1). Taxonomy (NCBI): domain Eukaryota; kingdom Viridiplantae; phylum Streptophyta; class Magnoliopsida; order Ericales; family Ericaceae; genus Rhododendron; species Rhododendron molle. The sequence continues at coordinate 45,680,634 of CM046398.1, forward strand.
AGGGCCCGCAACTAATCCTACTCTCACTCATATACTATATGATTATACGGAGCATTTCACAACGGACCAGGTGAGTGTTTCAAACCATTGTGTTTTTTTCATACGCAAAACCTTGTAGTACAGGTTATGATTATTTTTTTTTTATTTTTGTGCAGGAATTTTCATTCGAGAAAGAGTTGGTATAGTGGACAAGATCCACGGGTAAACGACGCGGTTTTGTCATTATTATTAAGGCTTTGGAGAAATTTATTAAGAATCGCAAACTAAGGATGAGATTTTCATGCGAAATGAGTGAAAGTATAGGAACTTTGTAAAGAAGTCTTTGGGGGAGGAGGTGGTTGTGAAGAAGATGGCGACGCGTTCCACGAGCACAAAGAAAATTGAATGCCCATTTACATGGATTTTCAGATTCAAATGTATGATGTTTATATAATATTTCGAGTTCTAAAAACTGAAATGTTTGCATAATTTCAAGTTCTTGTGTTTGAAATTTATAGGACGTTTCAGAGTTTAACATCCGAATATTGGTAAAACAAATGGGGCAGCTGTTTATTTATTTAATTTTCTGGTAACCTGTACAAGTATTTGTCAAATAGACGAATAAGCAAAACATATATCAGCAACATATTTGTCATCAACCTATGATTTTCATTTTTCCAAAAAATATGGCACCAATAAATTGAACATAGTATCTGCTGTATCCTACCACATCATTAGATAATACAAAAAATGAATAACATCCATTGAGAACTACCATGGCCAACTAGTCCAAAATATGCCCCTCGTGAACAAAGTATGGTACTACTCATCCATAACCTTCCTCTGTCATCGGCCTCTCCCTCACCCTCTGCCTACAACCGAAGCCTCAGTGTGTGCCTCGTTCTCATGTCGCTTTACCTCTGGCTGTGCATCAAGCTTGGCCTCCTCCTCCTCTGCCTATATAGCAACCTCCTCTACCTCTTGCTTTGCCTTGGGCTTGGCCTCCTCCTCCCCAGCCTCTCTGACAACCTTCTCCTGCCTCTGTCGTCGTCCTCTCCCTCCAACTTCTCCAACTTCCGAAGTTGAAGTTTGCTCAGTCTTCTCCTTCCTTGCTGAAACAGTAGGACGATTCCTCTTCATTTTCCTGTATTCACCAATTAAGAGCAATCAACTTTTAGCACATGGATTCCTCTTCAATTTCTGTCAAAAAATTCGATTTCAAACATCTAAAATGATAGAACATCACACACAGTGCAAGCAAATAAGACTCATTCTTGAAAGAATATCATAAGAAAGGAACATAAAAAAACCTAGTACCCAAGTGAAAAAGACCTTCATTTATTGCCCAAAAAATAATTTGTGCATATAAGTGTCATATCAAGAAAAGAAAAAAAGAAACAATATGAAACTCATAAGCAATACTATTGCACTAATCGAGGACTAATGGTTGCAATAAAGCAGGTTTTACTCCTAGTATGGATCATCAATTCATTGGCTGATTAACATTCCATATCTAATCACAATTAGTCAGCGCAAAACAAAATGACATTCGAATAATATAAAAACTGGAAAATAAATTCAAAATTATAATCCGAGAATATTGATCCCAATTAGATTCGATTTTGTTCGGATTTGGCGTTCACCATACCAAAACTTGAAGTGGTTAGATGCACCCAAACCCAAGACTCATGCTCGACGGGTATGGTTTTTGGTGCACCATAACCAAACCAAACCATATGGTGTTTGGTTTCTAACCAAATCGCAAGATACCCACGACATTAAGGCATTAGGTGGACGGTCTGTAATTTTAACTTGTCCTAGCAGAGATGAAATGGAGAATATGATTAAAAAGCGCTGTCTTCAAAGGTGGTTCTCTGAAACTAATCTATGGGATGGGAAAGCATCATGCACCGAAAGATTTGTGTGGTTATGTTGTTATGGAATTCCGCTTAATGTTTGGAGTAATATTTCCTTTAAATCTATTGGAGAACTATGGGGTTCGTTCATATCTACAGATGAATCAACATTGAAAATGTCATCTTTTGAGGAGGCTAAGATTCTAATCGCCACTAATATTTTCAAGAAAATTGATGAGTGGATTATCGTTGAGGTTGAAGGTAAGAGCTACAAAGTTAAGGTGATGGAAGATTCGTGTGACCAACCTCATGAAGCGGAGAAACAAATTCCTAGAGTAAGCCTAGATTCTTCCTTGCATTCTGATGAAGAATCAAAGGCAGCGGAGGACACTTCGGTGTCTGGGCAGTGGCGGACCCAGGAATTTGACATAGCGGGGGCACCAAATTTTTTTGTAACCGTAATATACGAGTTACAGTTAAGCACATTTACTTTAAAATAATTTTAGCATTAATGATAAATTAATAATTTTAAAGTATATATGTATTTTAATAATTAGCTACTTGGGCAAACTTACTCACCTTGACTAAATGCATTAAAACAACATTATCACATGTTCATCATCTATTTTTCTATTACTAACTCTAATATTACAGTTTTGGAAACAAAAAGTATACAAATGCAATGTGGGGTAGACTCGAATCCATAAATAGTATAAAAAAATAAGGTACGCACTACTATTTTCTAGTGCCTTTGCCTTTTGAAAAAAAAAAAAAACACATTTTCTCCTTTTGAGAAAAAGGCAAAAAACTCTAGTGTCTTTTGGGAAAAAACACACACACATGTACTTTTTCTACTGCCTTTTTGAAAAAAGGCAAAAAAGACCTGCTGGAGCGAGGGGTAAAGCCTCGAACCCAGCACCTCTTGGTTAAAAGGGGAGTTCTTTACCAGTGAACCAACAAACATATACTTACATGTATTCAACATAAATAATATATATACAAAACTGGGAAAAAAAAAATTTTTAAAGGGCGGGGGGTGGGGGGGCACGTGACCCCCCATGCCCTATGGTGGATCCGCCCCTGTGTCTGGGAGTGAAACTAATGGACTCTCTCCGGATCATAGTTTTGAATATACCGTATCGGCCGGTTTGTCTCGGGATTTAGAGGCTCCGATACTGATACGTACTGTATTGTATCGGCCGATAAGCCAAAAAAGTTAAAAAATTCACGACCGCAACACCCGATTCCCGCGACGTATCACCGATACGTCCCGATACCGATACACCTCGACCGATACCGCGACGGCGACCGATACCGAGATTTAAAACTATGCTCCGGATGCAGATCGAGTTGGTTGCTCGACAAGGGAGTGGAAGTCACGACGCTTTCGGAGATGTAGCCAAGGATGTGAATTTAGAAAGTCAATCAAAAGATATCAACTCTATTTCAACTCATGGTTTGGATTCTATTGTGGAGGATGCAATGGGCCTTCTCTCTTTTCCAAGAGGCTGAAGATACGGGAGTTAAATTCCAAGGGGACAAGATATGGAGTCATTTTGCCCCTATGGTAACTGACCCAATGAAGCCCATTAATGAAGGTAAGGAAGCGTGGAATGAACCCATAGTATTTGATTCTGGAAACAATTTCAGAGCATCTCAAATTGAAGGGATTACTTGAATGGTGGATTTTCGGCCTAGGGAGATCAATGGTAATAATAGGAGCCAGCCTGTCGGTGAAGATTTGGTTTCGATTGAGTCAAGCGGAACTTCTGTCCCATCTCATGAAGTTTCTGGTTTTATAGCTGATACTCCAGACCAGGAGCGGTACAGGATTGCAGAGGAATTTCAGGAAACTATCATAGCAGACACTAAGTTAGGTGTTAAGTATGATGACGCTGATGTATTGAGAATGAAAAAGATGATTGAACAGGAAGCTAAGGATCTGGAAAGTATACCGAGAAACAATCCTTTCGCCCCTCTCCAAAGGAATAAGCAGCAAAGGAATGAGTCTCGGGTTCGGCAGAGGTCCTCTTTAGCTTTCTAATGAGTGTGGGGTCTAGGAGGTGGTGTGTGGGGTGTTCTGATATTTCGGTGAGCCAGCTATGTTTCTGTGCTCACGTTTTGCTGTCGGTAGTGGTGTGATGGCGCCTACTCTGTTTTTGTGGCGGTGATGAATAGGGTTGCTTGAATTAGGATTTGGTTTTGATTCTTGGGATGGGCTTATGCTTGGATTAGGTTTTGGTGTTGATTTTTGTGGGCGTTTTGAGGCCTTTAGGTATTCGGACTTTTGCTCCTAAGGTGTTTGGACCTCGGTCCCCTTTTTTCCAACCCTGGTTGGAATCCCCTCCTCTCCCCCAACTTGATGTACCCTTTGTCAAATTTTCTTAATAAATCTTTTTGGCCTTTCAAAAAAAAAAAAACCCCCACGACATTAGTAGCTTATTAATAAATAGGTGGAAAAAAATTATGTGCTAAAACTCAAAAATAAAAAACGATCTTACATAAAGAATTATCATTTACCATTCAACGTAGTCAAGGAAATAACTAAAAAATTCAATTTCCACAATGTGTTTTAGTCCAAACACTAGCAGCAAGCCAGCAAAAACATTCAAAACACTTAAAAAACAAACCAAACAATAACAACATCTTTCCACTTCTAGTCTTACTCTTACATCAATTATGACTAGTTCTTGGACGCATATGATTTCCACGTCATGTTGTGAGTGGAGGTACTCCTAAAAAGTGCAGTTTTTTAAGCTTAAAGTTTAACAACAAAATTCCAAATAAAAATTACCACAGGTTTTTTATTTAGCTTGGTTTGGTTTACAAACGTAATATGCAACTAATTCATTTAGATTTATGCATACGATTAGCATAAAGAGGCCAGACTAGCACAAGATTCTAACGAATAACACAAGAGGTCAGACTAGCACAATTAAGTAAATCGATTTCCAATGAATAACAGATTTCATGATTCAAAATTGAAATCACATCAAAATGCAGTTAAGTATATTGACGTCCAACGAACCCAACAATGTTGGGCAAAAACTAGATGAAGGTCAAACGGATTTACCTAAAACAGTTGTTCGATTGTTGTCGCAGACAACTCCTTCGACTGCCGATCGTTACGGTAGCCGACTCATTCGAGTACCGATCGTCTGAACCCAAGATATTTCGTACGGATGTTCTGTGAAAGGACCCAACACCTTGGAAGATGAGGACTACATAGAGGGAGAACCGGGGAGAAATAAAACAGACAGAGAGTGCGCGCGCTAGGGTTTTCGTATATATATGGAGTGATGGAGAACAGGAGAAGAAAAAGGAAGAAACTGACGACAATGGGGAGAGAGAACGAAGAGAGAGAGAGAAGGCCGCAGGGGAGAATTTCAATTTTTTGGGTTGCAGTTGTGCTTGGAGTATGCAATATGTGGGACATCATGCTTGCACTCTGTTGGGATTGAACTTTTTTGCTCTATTTAGGATTACGAATTTAGTTGCAGAAGAGATCACGAACTTGCTTATATTAAAAGTTCTTCCTTTGAAACACAAACACAAATAGAGATAAACTCTCAATTTTCATTAATTCATAAACAACTCCTTTTAATGTCACCCTATAACTTATTTTATATTAAAAAACTAAGACCGAAAATGAATCAGCAAAACAGGAAGTTGAATCCCGGTGAATCACTATTTTACTCAATAATTACCAAAATCAAAAGATTTGAGATATTCTCAAATATGATTACAAAAGAATAAAAGAAAACTTGCCAAAACAAATGACACTTAAAGCGAAATATTCAAAAACAATTTATAACCAAAACAATAAAACTAGATATCTATTTCTTAAATAATAAACTATTTATATTCTGCATCAATTTATGTTTTTGATTATCCCTTGAACTTCTTTTAAATTGGTGAATGTACTGTACCTGATTGATATAACCGCACCAAATATTTTGTGTCCATGTTATGATCTCTGAGATTGTTTCTCTCTCAATTGGCCTCACTCTTCAGTACTCAAACCAAAAAAAGAAGAAATCACTCGACTCCATTAGAACAAAAAATTTGCCATTGCCTAGATTGTGCAAAACTGAAAATCAAAAATCGCATTCATATCGTGCAAATAAGAGATTCATTAAAAAAAGACCATATCATCCATCCAACACAAAATTGCATCCATTAATCTCATGGAAGGTACAAACGTTTGGCATTCTTAACATTATTGTGTGCCTGTCAAACATACAATCCCATTTATTTTGACAAGTCATTAAAGTATGAGATTGCTGTGTGTATTTTTGTCTTTATTTTTGTCGAGTCATTGTTGTGTGTATTTTTGTCTTAATTTATTTTTATCCTTTTCGTTTTACCATTTTAACTTCACACTTAAAGAATGAGATTGCCACTTTTCTGTTGAGACTTGAGATTAGTCCCCAAATATTGATTAATCGGGTAGAAGTAAGCTAATCTGAATATTGTGCGTCAATGGCCACAGTGAGACCAGGGGGTGCCCGTGCCCCCACTGGCTCAATAATTTTAATTTTACCCCAAATTATAAATGTTATGACAATTTGTATTAAAAAACTATACACATTTTTTCTCTCATCTAGTATATATCTTTGTTAAGTTTCAAAAAAAGTTCTCTTTTACGTATTTGTTTTTCATAAAGACTCCTAATCTATATGTATATTATAGCATTTAAGTTCATTTCTTACATATTGTGGTTATTTACTATAAGTAGAAGATAACAAATTCTAAGATCACGTTCAATGGTGTCTTTACCAACCTAAATTTCTAACTACGCCATTGCTCTGAAAGGATTTAAATCATTAATTTTCCCAAGTTTAGATATGCTTTTATAGTTAAACCAAAATTAGGCAAGTTGATCGGACAACGATAAAGACTTTGCTTAAATCGTACAAATCATAGAAGAAATGAGTAGGGTCTATTGTCCATTTCTCATATGATAATTATGCTTCGTCCAACTGAATACTTGTGTCCAATAGATCTTTTTTTTTTTTAACATGAATGATGAACCCATGATTGAGGCTTAAAAAATTCATGGCTCGGATCATCAAGTAAAACCGTGATGGGTCCTATTTTACGTTATAGGAGAGTCACACTATAACCACACGATATTCATAACTTGAACCTTCACTTTGTGATTTATATATTTTCATTTATTGTTGTGGTCCAATCAGTGAACACAGACTGCAACGTACTTGGGCAAGCACAACATATACCTCATAACTCAAGAGAAAATCTTATTTACAAAGCAGCAGTAACAAATCCCTTACATTGCGAGTCCGGCCAGCCCTTTCCCAAGTCATTCTTTGTTGCTGCTTTTCAACAGCGTTAACAAATCCCTCCGCATCCCTTACCGCCATATACACTGCTCGTTGTGGGTCTATGCATCCCTCCTTACAAATCAAAAGCTTGAACACCTAAATTTACAACCAACGGAAACTATTTTCGTCTTCGATTAATCCAAAAAAGTAGTCCTCGTTCGGAGAAGAAATGACTAATCGCTTCGGACTGCACGCGGATGTCTGGTTCAACTGACTCTTGGGAATTTTCCTGACCCGCCGTGACTGTTTTTCCGGTGATATTACAGTCATGGATTTAAGAGCAATTGAATTCCTAAGTAAAAGATCCATTAGCATCATCAACTGATCATCCTCTTCATTTGTAAAACCTTCCAATTGAATGAGTTCCAGACGTTCAAGTTGACAAACATTCGACGTCACCGTTTCGTTGTCCATCCACAAGTGAGGCTCGTACCAAAATTGGTGGAAATATGGGCATTCGGTGATGGAGCTGAAGTTTTGATCAATCTGCACATAATTCAAAAAGAAAGAAAATGAAGTGGCACAAAGGGAGTGAAATGAAAATTTATTTTCTCTCATATACTCGATAGATTAACTTTGTGGAGAATAAATTCTCTCCGGCTGATCAGGAAATCAGCCATTTCCGCCCCACCAATTAATGCATGACACCTCAGTGAATGCCTTTAAATGCTTTGTAAAGTGACGTTACTATGGTTACTTTAACTAGGGTTGGTTATTCTATTACGTTTCCATGTTTTTGAACAATAATTCTTTTTTTTTTTGGTACATTTGAACGACATTTCTTTTGCTTTGTAACCGTTCCGCTTACATTTTTGGGATTTTTAGACTTTTGTTCTTATTCAAGTTTTTTTCGCAATATTTACTAAATTTAAGTCTAACTTTTATGAATTATTGATTCGTCGTGTCAAGACGAATCGAAAGAGTAAGAAATTATGACTTTTACCCAAATTTGTTTTGAAATATCCAATATAAAACCGGCTTTTTGCCCTTTATCTTATATATTTGAAAAAATATTTGGGTAAAAGTCATAATTTTTTACCTTTCTTTCGTCAGGACGAACTAATATTGCATAAAAATTTGACAAAACTAACAAGAGCAAAAAATTAAAAGTGCACCTCGACTAATCAGGTGTATATTTTTTTTTTGTTAGTTGAAAGTTTCGCTTACATGTATTTCTATTATCACAACCCTACCCCTTAGAAAAAAATTGCTTAATAGTACATTGTTTTGGTTATGTATCACTTTTGTTACTTCCTTATTATTCTCTCACCATGATGAACAATTTTTCCAAGTGAGGTGATATGTGTAAGAAGCAAGCCAATGAATCCCTCTCTGTCTGGTCCATCAAAGCAACAAACCAGCTTAATTCCTTCAACTTGTTGAATCTGAACTGAAGCCTTCCGAAAATCACCCCTGCTGCATACAACCACTTTTTTGAAGTGGAAAAAGTAGTTGAAGTTAGATAACAAATTGAGCATTCAAGAAATTCCAATTCAGTTAAATTGAGCATTCGAGAAATTACTCTTCTACCCTTCTTCAAAACAAAAAAATTCCTGATAAAGTGAAGAAAAAAAAATATTCTCAAACTGCTCGATTGTTATTTCCTACATGGGCGAAGGCACTAAAAGATAGGACCCACTCACTTTGATTTTCCACCAAAACATTTGATAGTTTGCAACCAAATTTTGCTATTTTGACCCCACAAAAAATCTCTAAATTGTCCCAACTTATTTGAAACGCATAGAAATTCCAAGCGTTATCTTCTTTCCGAGAGTTGATAATGCAAGAAATGAGACTGTGATGCATTATTTTACGAATATAACATGTCTTTTAGGGGCCAATTATGAGACAAAAATGAATTATTTGTTGATATCGATCTTATAATTAACATCATAATTCAGTTATTTTTGGACTTCTAAGAAGAAAAAATATAGTTGCATATGAATCTAATTTTTGACCCCACTAATCAAAATTTCTGGCTCCGCTCCTGATTTGTGAGATAAATTTTGAAATACTTTTTGAAAAATTAGTTCTAAAAACACCAAAAGGATGTAATCAAGAGATTTTAAGCCAAAAGGAAGCAAGGAAAATTAAAACACCAAAAGAAAACGAAAAAAAATAGATTGTAAAAATACCTCAAGAAGCCACCCACTAATCTTGAGAATCTCAACATCCTTGAGAGAGGAAAGAAGATTCAAAACATTCTCACAATCAAATTCACTTCTGCCTAAACCTTCTCTCAAATCAAGCACCACATCAACCAAATTCAGACATCCATTTATTTGAATCAGAGGAAGTGCTCCTCTGTACCACAAGGACTTCAAATTCGGTGCAGAAATCGCAATACTTTCTACCTCTTCACAACCCACCACTTCAAAACTATTGAGAGAATCACTTGCTTTGATATCGATGCTCTGAATCCCACTGCATTTCTCAAGCTTCAAGCGCTCGAGAAACCGGCAGCTGGAAAACAGAGTCGAAACCAAGTTGTGAGTAATTTTGTTGACTGAAACCAGATGCAGAGTCTTTATCGATAAACAGAAATCGGAGATTCTCGGAGTCGGGTAGAAAACCAAGTTAAAATTGCTCTGGATTTCTTTTCCCTTTTCAAAGAAATCTAGATGCAGCTCTCCTCCTCCTCCTCCACCCTTGGCAGCTGAGAAAAACAGAGGTTTCTGTGTCTTCTCCGTTTGGAGAGAAAATCTCCAGAGCTCTGGAGAACTGGAGGACCTCGAGAGCAAACCCACGATTTGATTTATCTTCTTGCTAGCTTCATCGTCGGCATCACTGGTAATTTGATTCGGGCCGGAGTCGAATTCGACTTGGAATGGAGTCCAGAGGGTTTTCCATGAGGTGGAGAGAGTGCTGGTTCTTACAGCCTCTTTCAATGGGATTAATGAAACGATTTGGCGGAGGATTTCAGGGGGTAAGTTGCTCATCGTCGTTTCAATCCTCTCCTCCTCCATGGATTCTGTGGTGTTCAAAGTTTAGAGTGGTTTGAAAAAAGATTGAGAAATGAAAAGTGGTACTTGCTTGTAATCTCTTCATCTGTATACGGTGCTATATACACATAGTTACCGGTGGGAGCTAGCTATCAAATAAATGAGCTATTCAAAATATGGAATGGGATGTTAGGGCACCACACTGTGGTCCGAGACCACCAAATGATTTTTCCAATGGTTTTTGATGACCAGGAAAAAAATATTTATTTTGTGTATAAATGAGCTGATGCATGTGGAATCACATAAAACTGACCACTAGGCTAGTGTAGTAGTGGGTATTTTTAGTTTGACAAAGGTAAAGCTCAAACCAGTGCAAAATTGAGAGGTGACCCTCTCCGCCCTAATATCCTTGCTCTCATTTCACCGGATATCTAATACTCCTATTTGTTCAGTTGATAGCTTTAGCTGGTTGTGGTTTTTTCCTCGGTTGGGTAGTTGTTTTCTTCTTGGAGTATGCTCCTGTGCATCTTGTAAGGTTTTTGGTATAAAATACTATCAATTACCCAAAAAAGAACTTTGCTATGGCCTTCGATGGCTATGCGGGGTCCACTCCGGGTCCCACACGGATGATCTGAGCCATTCAATAATTAAAAAAAAAACCGAGTGAGTCCTATGAAAAATTAGCTCAATCCAATATGCGTAAGTGATTAATCCAATCTTCCAATTTTTTAATGAATCCGAAATCGGGATGAAAAAATGAAACATTGGATCGAGCACTTGCACCACTCGCTTTTTTTAAAATTATTAAACGGCTTGGATCATCCATGCGGGTCCACGTGTGGCTGTCAGTGGCCATAGTCGGTTTCCTTAGACTTTCCGCCAAAAATAAAAAGGTTCTTGAAGAATCTTGAACAACCAATCACACCCTTTCACGACTTTTCAAAAAAAAATCACACCCTTTCAAGACTAAAACTTTATGGGTTTGGTTAGGCCCCTTATGCTAAGATTTTTATTAAAGTATTTATTTTTTATTTTACGAGACAAATTTTCTCTCATAATACATCACCTTTTAATTCAAAAAAATAAGTAGTTCTTAGTATCTCAAAAATACGTTCTTATTTTATTTACAAGAATGTTATACATATTCTAGAATATTCCAAATTATTCTAGAATATTCTTGAATTCTTTGGAAACTTCTCGAAATATGGAGAGTAAGTCTTGATTCTCAACAAGATCTACATCTGATTAGAGAGATAATCTAGGGACCATAAGCTTAAGTGGAACTCCTATAATCTGATGTCTATGAAACCTTCTAGAAATATGGAGGGTAAGTCTTGATTCTCAACAAGATCGACATCTGATTAGTGAGATAATTTAGGCATCATAAGCTTAAGTGAAACTCCTATAATCTGATTATAGCAAGACAATCAGCTTAAGTGAAATTCCTATAATTTCTCCGCCGAGTTAGAAAACATTTTTTTTTTTTTTTTATAAATATCCCCGAGCCAAGTGGCTTTGCAAGTCAGAGTGTTTGAGTAATAGGGTCACGACTAATAATTACGTGGAGACAAGAACCTAATTCATACTATATGAATTGGGTTGACAAAACGAAAATATATAGTTAAAAGGGGTTCGAATTTGAATTAATTAATGACTTTCTTAGTGCAAAAACAATTCAATAATTGGAGAAAGTACGTCATTTGTCGTCACAAAAAGAACCAAACATCCCACCAATTGGATTTTTTATACGATATATATATATATATATATATATATATATATATATATATTATTCCTTATATATCAAATAGTTAGCTTAGTAGCTTTTGCAAGTAGTTCATATTTTAAACTATGTTGTAGAACAAAAGTGGGTTGAAGATAAGAGCAAATAGTTTCCAAGCTTAAGAGCATTCGTAATGTAATAATTAAAAGTGAATAATCAAAACTTGTCACGTCAGTTTTTGATTATTTATTTAGAGGGTTGCTAAAGTTAACAATTTGAAATCCCATGTTATTACTTTTGATTATTCAAATGCCCAAATTTGATTATTGGTTAAGATGTTACTAATTTTAATTATTACAATGTGAGCATTTTTTTAGCACACATTGCTAACTTTAACAATCTTTTGATTTTGATTATTACGTTGTGGACGCTGGGGGGAAAATGTTGGGGTTTGGAAAAAAGCTAATTGGATATTTAATTAGACTTTCTCTTCCTGGGATTACTAACTCATTAGAGCATCTCTAGTTCGGGATGTCAAATTTGACCTGTAATTAATCCAAGTGAAAGAATTGGCATGTGAAGCAAGTCCAACCAAAATATCAAATGGTTAGGTGTTAACGATTTGACATCTCTTCTCTTATGTCAAATTTGACATGTGATGCCAAAAATTTCTTTGGTTACCTAACTCCCCTAAAAATTAATTTAATTTCTTTGAAAGAAGAAATTAGGGATAATGGTTGGAGTGGACATTGTAGAAATGCTAAATCCTAACATGTCAAATTTTCACATAACCTATCAAAAAAATTTGGCATTTTCACATTTGAAGCCAAGATTGGGATGCTCCTACAATGCAATTTCTTTTTACTTATATACTATTTCCGGAGTAGATTTTTAGCATTTTATTAAGTGTGTTAGCAATAATTTAGCCATTGAGCATCTCCCACCCATCTCCATTTCTCCACAATGGGGAATGATTTCTCCAAAATAGTGACTGAATACGCTACAATCCATCTCCATTTTGATTCTACAAAATAAAGACTTGAATGTGAGTATAAAGATTTAGAGACCCATGAGATATTTGTAGACTCAATTCTCCAAAAATAGTATTTCACCGTATTTATTTATTTTATCAACTTTTGTCTTTTTTCTTTAAATGTCAACTCCAATCAAAAGATTGAGTAAGGCGCGCTACTCTTTTGTCGGATTTTCTCTCTTGAACTGATTAAAGTGAAGATTTTACAATTAGGTGGGGTTATCGTCACAGATATACTTTCGATCAATAAATCACTTATGAGAGAGTGTTACAAGGCGCGCTACTCGTTTTTTTTCTTTTTAAACGGCGCGGAAGAATAACGTATAAGTCACATATATGATATTAATTTGGAGTGAATATACTTAATTGGATTTGGGATCGTTTCTAGATAGAGTATGTGTCTCGTAATTTATCCGACTTTACTGAGTGCTGGTAGAACCTAGTAATGATCGCATGGTAAAAAGTCCTACGAATGGGACATACTTCGGTAGATATCTGAGGAAAGTTAAACACAGACAAATCATTGATGGGAGATTATGCTTCTCCAAGGGAACAATTGAACAAATGATCTAAAAATCAAATTGCTAGGACCAGGATTAATTCTGGCTGGCTTTTAGGAAAAGGGAAGACTCACTACGTCCTAAAGAAAATATTGCAATGCTCATGTTATGAAATGAAAATGTCATGATACGTACCTTTTTCTTTTTCTTTTTTTGGCAAGTAAAAAGGGTGCTAAGGGGATTTGAACCCCGGCCAGCGGTGCCGGTGGGTCACCATCATAACGTGCAAGAATAGCGTATTGTTTTTACCAAGAATCGCCTGCTTAATTCTTTGAGACTAAAAGGGTGAGAGCCTTATGGTTCAATTCAGGTCCTCCATCAAAGTTAAAAGACATATCTTATCCATTAAGCACCAAATCATGACAAAGGAAAGAATCAATCGACTATAACTTTTGGGAAAAAATTGGCAATTAAGATTGTCCTTTTCTTGCGTTTAACTTTAGTGTTATTTGCAGCTATATAATCTTATTTGGACCAAAAGATTTGGTTGTGACTCAAACTGCCGATATTATAAGCCTAGATCATTTAGCTCTTAGGATGCATTTGTTAGCTCTTAGAGCATCCACAGTAGAATAATTAAAAGTGGATAAACCTAGTTGTCCACTACATGGAGTACCAGTCCCGTGTATTTGCAGTCCAGATAATCTTGCAGCTAATAAATTGCGTAAGTAATGTCTACTTATATGAATCAATATATAGTAGTATTCTCTACTTATATTTTCGATCTCTTTTTAGTTTTTAACAAATCTCTTTTTATATATGGTGGGACGCATATATACTAAGTCCTGAGAGTTCCCATGCATAATTTCTTTGGCAACTAACATAATAATGATATAACCACCTGTACGTAATCCCATTATAATTTGGCAACTTTTTATTTAGCCAATAATATACAGTAGGAATTATTCTGTGTGTTCACTCGCAATCTTTTGAGAAAAAGAAGTGTCATTGCGGAATCACAACTAAGATTTGAGAATACCTTAGCAAAGCGCGTTTCTAGAACCAATTCTGCTATGGGTACTGTGAAGAAAAACGAAAGATGTATTATTGATTGTGTTCAAACCATAACCTAACATGCCTTTATATAGGCTACAATGTTCTTGGTCACTAAGAAATATAAACCAAATAGGAAACATGCATTACAAAGAAATCAGCCTAACTTGGAAACATGAATAATAAAACCTACAAAACATAGTAACATAATATTTCTCAATATTATGTTAACACTACAATTTTGTACCGGACCTGTACAACAAGCTGAGGTAGAAGGGGCCCACCCAAAATTTCCAAAATAGAAGCAAAACACAACCGGGGAAAATTGAGAAGAAAAAAGAAGAAGCCAGGAACCCACCTTTTTTCCAAAATCCAAACCTCCAACCAGAAACCCAGCTTACTCCATTGACGCCAAACTCTAGTAACGCTGACCATGGACCTTCCCAATCTCTCTCCTGAAAATCCATTTCTGTCTGCCACACCATCTCTTTTAATATCTACCCCCCTATTCTCTCCGTCTCCAACATCATTTCCAAGGATCAGCGATTTGAGGTTAGTGGTTGAAATTAACTCTTTAATGTCGTCTTGTTCATATCTTTAATTTTTATTATGTTTGAATGACCTATAGTTAACTACTAATGCTGTATTTACTATAATTTTATTGATTCTAGAACCCCCATGGTGTTTTAGGTGTTCGAAATTGGTAATTTAGGTTTTTTAAACTGCTGGTTGCTGCATTTGGTGTTTATTGCAGCTGTTTTGTTGTGCTTGGAGTCTGCAATATGTGGGACATCATGCTTGGAGTCTGTTGGGACTGAACTTTTTTGCATCTATTTTTTTTTTTTTTGATTATCCCTTTAACTTCTTTTAAAATGTACCTAATTGATATAACCGCACCAAATATTTTGTGTCCATGTTATGATCTCTAAGATTGTTTCTTCTCTCTCAATTGGCTCCACTCTTCAGTACTCAAACCAAAAAAAGAAGAAATGCCTCCACTACGTTGTAGAACAAAAAATTTGCCATTGCCCAAATTGTGCAAAACTGAAAACATAAAATCGCATTCATATCGTGCAAATAAGAGATTCAATAAAAAAAAAAAGACCATATCATCCATTCAATACAAAATCGCATCCATTAATCTCATGGAAGGTACAAACATTTGGCATTCTTAGCATTGTTGTGTGCCTGTCAAACATACAATCCCATTTTATTTTTGACAAGTCATTGTTGTGTGTTTTTTTGTCTTTTTTTTTTTTTTAATCCTTTTTGTTTTACCATTTTTACTTCACACTTAAAGAATGAGATTGCCACTTTTCTGTTGAGATTATTTCCTAAATATTGATTAATCAGATGAAAGTAAGCTAATCCGAATACTTTGAGTCAATGGCGGAGCCACAGTGAGACCAGTGGGTGCCCATGCCCCCACTGGCTCAATAATTTTAATTTTACCCCAAATTATAAAGGTCGTGACAATTTGTATTAAAAAACTATACACATTTTTCCCCTCATCTAGTATCGTTGTTAAGTTTCCAAAAAAGTTCTCTTTTGCGTGTTTGTTTTTTTCATAAAGACTCGTTATCTATATGTATATTATAGCATTTAAGTTCATTTCTTTCATATTGTGGTTGTTTACTATAAGTAGAAGATACAAATTATAATATCACGTTCAATAGTGTCCCCACCGACCTAAATTTCTGACTACGCCACTACTTTGAGTTACCAGAATTTTTTTTTAGTCTCCAACGCCTAGAAAAAAGACCTACTTATCTACTGAACAGATAACTCAATGGTTAACTCATCATTCTTATTTTGTATTATTGTCTACCTTGGTTCATTTCCCAATAGAGATCACAATATCGTCCGAATCATTGGTTACCGGAATAGTACAGAACCGATTGCTGCAGGTTTTAACCGTGGTTTTCGTTTTTCATTTCGAAAAACTGGCCAGTTCTATTCCGATTTTGGTTTCATGTGATAACCGCATTGAAAACAGAACCAAACTATAACCATAACTGAACCGCTAGATAATTACTTAAATACACACAGTATATATATGCGTATCCGTGTATAACGATGTATAGTCGGACAATTCATGCGTTAATTGCAAGGTAATTGCCATTCGTCTTTTAACATGACTGTGTTCTTGAAATTGATTCTCCCAAAAAGTACAACATCTCCCCTTATCAATATGTCACATCCATCCATTCTCTATTTTTACGAAATAAAGATGGGTTGGAGATACTCTTAGTTCTAGAGAGAAAATACCGGCCCGTTAACTTTCCTATGCTTCTACATTATGGGACACGTGGCTTCATTTCTTTGGTTTTTGCGATTACACATTATCCTTTTTGTACACAAACCCTAAGTCACATAAAGCGCATGCGAGCATGAAGGCGTTTCTTAAAAACCTGCAAAACAACTAAAATCACAGGTGCGAGGATTGAGAGCGCGAACACAAAGCGAGGATTGAGAGCACGAGCGTTAGTCATTTTGAAAGATTATGTGACTAAGCACAAACCTACCTATTAAAAAAAAAAAAAAAGCACAAACCTTATCACCTGTGCAAGCCAATTCCGACAACTCCTCAAATCCATCTTTCAAAGATCATAAAATTCTAACAAATCAAAGAGAAAAATGTGATAGATTTCCTTTCGTCCTTGTTCTAGCTTTCAAAGTGAAGTAACAGCTACCTCAGCTATTTTTCAAATGAAGGACAATTTGAGAAACTTACACTGAACCAACCAACTGATTTTTAATTAGACGGCCAAGATTTGGGCACGAACACCTCCAAGATTTGGTTTGATGGATTTAGCATACATAGAAATTGTCACTTCATAAGTTCAGAGTTTTTTAATGCCATTTTATGGTTTCTAATTTATGGGGCCCTTTTTTTGAAAATTGTCAAGGCACATGGGTTGCGTAGAAATTGTTTCTAGACTCAATTAAATATTTTATCTATTAATTTGTATTTGTCTCAGAGCTTTATCATATACGTCTCAAATTAAGCTGAATAAACCGATTGTATTGGATCAAATCGAATAAACTTAACTAGACCAACACCGAAGTTATTTGGTCCAGTTTCGATTACATGGTTTCAAAACGAGTCGTGTAAACCAATTTAGTGGTAAAATTAGTGCCAAATTGGACCAAATTAACCGAACAAAATTGAACTCCTTGATTTCATTATCTCTTCCTCGCTTTCCATTTCCATCATGCATTTATAAGGTTGTAAACTAATGTGCCCCACTATACTAGGGACAATTATTGCCCAAATTTTTTTGGCTCAATGTCGAAGCACATGCAGCGTTGTCCCACTTCTTTGGCTCAAGTCCCGCTCATATTTATTGACTTTTTAAAGAAGAAATACCAGTAGATCTAGAGATCGATTTGTCATACGCACATCCTTATTCTATCCATTGAACCCGAGGGCATGCTGTGCACACAGCATGCATGTTGTGCACAATACGAGAGAGCCGTCGGATCATACATTCAACAGCTCGGATTTCATCTCGACAGTGAACGGTTCTTTGTCGTTCACTGCACTTATTCCCCAATGCATATCACAGCTCTAATATAATTTCAAAACTGGGCCTTGACTGCTGCTACCTTGTTTTGAACAAGTCATAGGCACTCTCATTTACTATTTATTGATAATTTTTTCCACATCCTCTCCAAAAGAAATTTAAGCTCGAGCTCGAATTTTATGCTCGTTTAGTAAACGAGCCGAGCTCAAGCTTGACAAAACTAGGCTCGGCTCGACTCATTTACAGCCCTACTTGGCACAAGTATACATTGAACAATTCAAATCCGGTTCTATCACGAAAGAAATCTTGAACCGGCTCACATTCGCAGCACAGGCAGGCCCCGGGTCCCATCAATGACTCCTTTGGTTTGATTGGCTTGACCTTGACTAGTGGGTTGATCGACACATGGTCTTCCCATCAACTCTAGTAATCAGTACAACGTTGGACAACTAGCGCCTGAGGCTTTGAGCGGTTGGTTAGTAGATTTGCACTCCGTACAATTAATTTGGATTTGATTAACGAAAAATCGGACGAGAAAATAATTTATTGTGAAATCCGTAAGTCTTGACCGGAAAGAGAATAAATCGATGTGCTCGTAAATTGGTCCAGACATTACTGATCGCCGAACAAAGAGAAAACGTTGGAAATTAAATTAGAAATGGGACGACATCAAAGCTCACGTGTCATGTTCCCTTGGGCAGAAAGTTCTGCTATGAGTGGAGAGTAGAGACACCTGTAGAGATCCTTATAGGGACAAATTTGGATAATTACACTTTACTACTTTTATTTATTTGTTATTACAGTCTGATCCTAATTCTGGAATGGCCAATGTGTGTGGGACCCACTCTTATTGTGAGTGTGGGTATGTATTTAGATGTGTAGTTGGGTATGGTGTTAGAATTATTGTAAATAGCCTAGGGTCTCGGGGTCCATAATTACATTGTACAGAGAGAGAGAAAAGGTTTTTGGCTATTGGCAAAAGTTTGTTAGTTTTGATTATCTAATTAATAAAATTTGATGAGTTGCTAAGAGGTTGTTAAGTTTGATTATGCCACTGTGAGCACTTGTTGAGAAAACATTGCTAATTTTAGCAACCCTATGATTTTGGTTATTCCACTATGGATGCTCTTAGATAAATAAAGAATGTCCCTGTTCCAGAAACAAGAATAATAAGTGCTTATTTTTTAAGAAGACAATTTAAAACTCAAAAATCATGTGTTTATGCAAATAATTTTTTTAACAATATGGATCTGATCTTGTTTGATAGATCTCATTGAGATCTTTTAAACAGTGCAAAAAAAAATTATTTTTCATTTACATTATTTTTGAGTTTGAAAATGTGAAATAAGTTGCTTATTTTTTAAGAAAGTTTCTGGAACGGAAAGTATATTGAGGATGGCCTACTAGTACTGTATAGTATTGTGAGGAGGGTTTTCGCGACCAGAAGTTAGGGATGGCAAAGTGAACCGGACCGATGGGTACTTAAATTGTAACCAAAATTTTTCTCCGAACCATAACCCGAAAAATTCCCCGTGGGTATGGGTATAGTTGAGGCTTTGGATAATCGTACGGGTATCGATTCGGGTATGGTTTAGCAAATTTTCGAACCAATCTTCAAACCGAACCAAAATCATACAATATAATTACAAAATTACCTATATATATCGGTTCGGGTATGGATTATTACTGTAAGTATGGAGTAACTCTTCGTGAATAGAATTTTTGGGTTATGATTTTGTAGCTAGATAGAGACATTGGCTGAGTTAAAAAATTGATAAAAAAAAATTAAGGGTTATTAGATGTGAATATTCTCATCAAGTGCATGCTGTGTGAGAAAAAAAAGTTGATTGCAATAAGGCAGGGCCAGTGATTTTGTCACACTCCTTTTTGTTATTGTCACACTCCTGCAGTGTATTTTTGCACCAAAAAATACACTGTAAAAATGTGACAATAACAAAAAAAAAGGTGTGGCAATATATATTCCCTAAGGCAAAAGCTAACTAGTGCTATGTTGCACTGGTTTGTGTACCTCACGCGCACACTTTTCAAACCTTTAGATGTTAACGTTGAGTCAATGTCAGTGTGTGCAGTGATACTTTTACCGTGTGCACTAAAATGACATTCTTACCCTTCATTGTTGTTACCAATCTATACTGAAATACTAGTATCTTCCAAATAAACCAAAATCAGGATAGCACGTAGAACTTTTTGGGGAAAATTACCGGTCAGTGGCGCTGACCGGAATTATTCACCACTTCAATGGTCTACAGTTTCAAAATTACCAATACATGGTAGGCTCTATTTTAATCACCAACTCATGGTAACCATGACCGGAAAGGACAAAAATACCCTCAAGTCCAAGACGTCGTCGTTCTCTCCCATTCTCGGTTTTCCCTCGTTCCCAGTCGCCCCATCCCCAAAACCATTTCAAATCCCTCAGATCAACACAGTGCTGTCCAGAGAGGAACCAAACGCGATCTCCTCCATTCCTAGGGTTTGCTCGCCCTCCATCTCTGCTGTGCTCTCCTCCGTGAGAAGAATTGCTCGGCTGGTGTTTCGGAATACCCCCGCCGACACTGCTCGTTGCTGCAACGGCCGCTCCCACCAGGTTCCCCACACAGCCCAAAACCAACGATCTCTCTCTCTCGCGTTCTCTCTCTCGCGTTCTGTCTCTCTCTCTCTCCACACTGACCCACCAATGGCAGTGCTATCTCGCCACACCCACCCACCGACCCACCAATGTCACTGAATCTCCGTCCCTCTCTGTCAAGGTTCGTCGGTAGTAGGATTCTCTGTTTTATACGGAGCAAAATTGGTTGTAGAATTCACCGGGTTTGAGAAGGTAATCCGATCTTCTGAACTTCCTTTTTTTTTTTTTCTTCTGGTTTTAGGGCTTTTCGTGTGTTGATTTGTATTGGAAATTCTGGTTTTACGGCATTTTGACGTGGTTTTAGGGCTATGTTCTGGTTTTAGTGGCTTTCATGGAATCAGTGCAATGAAGCGTCAACGATCAGAGCAGAGAGCGGCGTCATCATAAGTATATCTGTTCAACGATCAAAGCCCAGTGGCTTAAATTTCAGGTTCGCTCTTAAGTATATCTCTTCCCTATTGCTCTATTTTGTACCTTCACTTGCAAGAAAAGTATAGTTGCATGACTGTCTAGACTGCTTCAATAAGGAAGTGGTGTTTAGACCCCCCTGATTGATCGGAGTGAAGGGGGTATTCTTAGCGGCGAGCGGAGCAGGCTTAAGGTGTATAAGTTGTCCTATATCGGCTTCGCCTTTGATCGCCCTATTAGTAAGTAGAACCCCCTCTCTGCGGTTAGTAGTTAGCTGTGGAGCTCGTTAGTCAGAGTTCACTGCCAAGCATCATCAATAACACGAACATAACGGTTTGAAGTATGACCTCATAAAGAAAAGTATGGCCAATTTTCGGCGATGTCATTGTGGTAAGCACTAAGTATAGGGTACACAGGTTTTGAGCACAAATATGGCGTACTATCTATGTTATCGTTAAGTTGGCATTTGGTAGTTTAGCATTTTCTTTTTGAATAGTATGAAATGTGTATCCTATGTTATTAAGTCTAAGACTTGATGTGGATTTGGATTACGAACTTGGGAACTGAAAGGCAACCCTATGCTTTGTACCCATATGATTGTTAGTTTTGGAAAAGCAGCTTTCACTTGAATGTTCATTCTTCATTGTACCCATCTATGTCTTAAGCACAACTATGACCTCTATTGTAAATTGACCGAGTTAAATACAAACATTGTAAAATGATAGACATAATGTGCAATTGAACTTGGAGCATAATTAAGCCTAATGGACCCTGGGCTGGTGCCAACGAAGCGTGAATAGATTCTTTCCAAATGCAAGCTTTGTTTATTCTCTGATTTTGATTGTAATGATTTCTCAATCTTTGACTTTGGCATTTCCTCAATAAAGTAAATTGGAAAAGAAACCATCTTAAGCTTGGAACATGTAATCCTTGTTGGACAATTGCAAGCCAGAAAAGCAACCTTGGATGATGTCAAGATCAACTTAATGGTTTTGGTTGAATTTTTTTGGATAGTTTTTCCATGTGTGTTTTGCTTAGCAGTTTACAATAAGTAATCCCAGTACTGATTAGTGTATGGCAATGCTTAGTCCCATTTCTCCAATAATTTGTTAGTAGTTGCAATGTTAGTAGTTGTTAGTCTTGGCCATGAGTAACTTTCATCCTCAATTCCATATCCTGTCGCTAGTCGCTGCACATTGTCGCTTGATACCGGCATTGGCATTTGGGTATGCTTGAAACCGGCATCAGCGTGGGTAGGTCACCTCTGTGGCACAAAGGGCCTTGTGATGATACCTAACCTTGGATGAAATTCTAATTGATATTGTGATGAATTTATAGGGTTGTACTGTTCACATGGTCTTTACCAGTAGGTGACGTATATGTTATGATTAATGACCTGCTCTTTTATACCTCAATGAATTGTCATTAAAAGAATATGGATTTGGTGTTTGTTAACAGGAAGATTAGTCTTAACTAATACCCAATGTAGTTTCCTTTATAATTAATGACTTGCTCTTTTTTAACTCCAATAATATGAACAGAGAAATTATTTACGACAAAGTTGTATGAGAAATTATGAAATGGTCTTTGTGAAAAGAAAGATTAGTCTTTACTCATACCCAATCTAGTCTTTCATATTTAATCACTTGGTCTTTCATAATGCAAATAATATGAAGAAATTGGGCTGCCCATCCCTTATGCTTATTTAGTAATGTCCAATTGTTTATTCAGATACATAAATAGTACATTTTGAATGATGTATTGATTTGGTTGCTCAAAGATTAAAGTTTTTTTTTTATTTTTGTGCTATATGAAGGATGACTACTAGAAACAAGCGAGCGCGAATTGTAAAAGGGTCGAAGTCAGGAGTACAAAGGTCAAAGGCAGCTGTGGGAAAGCGACAGCGAGTTGAAGAAGGGTCTAAGGCAGGAATAGAAGGGTCAAGTATGGAAGGGGAATGTACCCATGCCAATCCTTATCTGTTATTCCTGTGCGTATTTGAACGACGAATATAGTTAAATTTTGAATGTGTTTACTTTAATTTTGTATTTATTGTGTTGTAATGCCTTTTGTGTTTGCCGAACTGCAGTGATGACTATATTAAAAAAGCAAAATCTGCCAATAAAAGCGCAAGGTTTATAGTTGCACAGGTTGGAGTTAATGCGATTGTAGTTCGTATGGTTATTCGGTAAACTTTAGTTCATGGCCGTATTAACACGAATTTCTGTCTCCACTATCCAGTGTAGTAAACCAGCTGGTGCACAATGGAAGAAGATGACTGATGAGGAAAAAGCACCATATATGGAGATGGCCAAACAAAGAAAAGGCCGCATGAACAAGCAAATTCCGAAGGCAAAAAAGAAAAATGCATTGGTATGGTTTCGTATATCTCGTTTGAATATACTTAATATTTATGTTCATGTATCAAGTGTGTGAGGATGATGGGTTTCATTAAATCGTTAACCCTTTATATGTGCAGCCGGTATTTTTCTGTCGGTGCTCCCCGTTAAAGTTGGTAAAAGTAAATGCAGCATTGACCAAAGACCAACAAGATGCTGTTGACAAATTGGGTTTTGGTTCAATGCTTCAATTGAAGTGTAGAATGTTGAATCGTGATTTCATCAGTCGATTAGTGAAGCATTTCAACCCTGTCACCCGAAGCCTGGAGTTTGGGAGGGTGAGGGTTCATACAATCACACCCGATGATGTCCGAAGGGCGCTAGGCCTATCTTTCGGAACGATACCAGTTCCGACGAATTCCCAAGACTACCACCTTGAACACATAGAGAAGATGTTTGGGACAGGAGAAGAACAGACAGGACAAGAACCGTTGAAACCGTTGAAGAGAGGAGTCACATTTTCAATGATGCAAGCAGTATTCAAAGAAAAGAAAGCAGACGTGAAGTTTCAGATGGCGTATGTGTTGTTTGTCCTATCGTGTTTCTTGTGTCCAACAACGAAGGATGTGGCGGCCACAAAATTTTACCCTGCGGTGCACGATATAATCCAAACTCCTACATATGCATGGGCAGAATTTGTGCTGGATTGGTTGGCAAATGAAATTGGCAAGTACAAGAAGAGAAGTGCCAAGGGTAAGAAGGATGTCGTTGGTGTTGCTGGTTGTGTGTTACTTCTAATGGTAAGCACATCAACCATTTTTTCAACATCTCAATTGTTTGGTATATAATTCATCTCTACTCTATTATGAGTCATATATATATTTTTTTGTTGCAGCTTATATATTTTGACAAACAACCAATGGGAATGAAGGTTGGGAGTGAAGGTCAACCTCTAATTAAGTCATGGACGCCAAAGTTAATAAAAGAACGGATTGCAAAGGAGGAGACGTTGGAGTTGGTAGATCCAATTTCTGACCGATTCCCTGAGCCTTCTTATCGGCATCCGGTGAGGAAACATAATTTCGATGCTGATATACAATTGCACCATTTATGTCATTTATATTCATAACATTACTCGTTATCCTTATGTGCAGTACGTGATTGCTGCATTTCATGATTTGAAGAAATATTTTGTCAACCAAATGCAACATCTCGATGTCATGGACAAAGCGTTGATGGGTGATGTTCCTCAAACACAAACACGAACTCCGTCAAGGACGAAGGCCTCCAGTAAAAGAAAGAATCGAAATGAAGATGAAGATGATGTCGACATGGGTGACTTGGACGATTATCCTTCAACTTCCACTGTAAATCCGAAGAAGGTTAGTCATGGGGTTGACGTGGAGGATGTGGATGGTAGCCGCATGAGTGGCATTTTCTTAGCCCGGGAAATGCCTTTCTACTCTCCGGAGCAAGAGATAGCGGATGTGGTACAACATGTGGAACATGTGGAAGTAGAACAACACACCGTGATGGAAAAATATGGTGACAAACAAGGTGAACAAGAAGAGGACGAGGACGACGAAGAACAAGAAGAGGACGAGGAGGAGGAGGAGGAGGAGGAGGAGGATGATGATGATGATGATGATGAAGAAGGAGAAGGAGAAGGACAAGGACAAGGAGAAGGAGAAGGAGAAGAAGAAGAAGAGGTTGAAAAACAAGAACAAGTCTCATTCACTCCGCCAATGAACAAAGGGCCGCATACACGTCTACAGAATAGGAAGTCTGGAACGCGACCATCGACAAAAAGGGGTAAGAGGACTCTCAAACCAAGTCAAGCGACAAGAACGCCGTACGTGGCTCCACCGGAGGTCAAACTATCCAAGCTTACAAGACAAGAAAGTCAAGTGTGGGCATATGTGATGCAACCACCAAACAAAACAACAGAAGAGTATGACTACTAACTCCTACATTGTAAAACTCTTGTCCTGTGATTTTCTATTTCGTCATAAGTACGCGATTATTTAATAAGTTGCTACTTACAGGGATGTTTTTAAAATGGACGGCGGCAAGATCTATTTATCGCATGAAATGTTACGTGAAGTGTTCAAACCAAGGGGTCATATGTCCACTCTGGTAATTTATAGTACATTGGACAAAGTTGTCTAAAATTGCATGAATTATGAATTGCAAGTATTACTTAGATATTCACTATTCATCACTTCACTTATATTGATGTCCCATTTTGTCTCGCTCGCTCTGGTTTTGCAGGTGATGGCAACGATGACCGAATGGTTGATGAAACAAGAAAAGGCGAAGGCCCCAATGAAAGATGGAGTCCCTTGTCCGACACGACACATGTTTTCAAGTTCATTTGTGGTAATTTCAAACATGCGTAACATTATGACATTCCTTACTCGTTCGGCTATTTTTTTTTAGTGGTGGTGGTATTCATATTTTTTCTTCCTTTCCATCCCGTTGTAGTACAATTTGTTGAATTTCGACAAAGTACAAGATCAGAAGGTGTTGGATGATCCAGTGGACCTAAACATTCTAGGATACGATATCGCGAAGTGCAATTTGGCAAGTTTTACAGTCTTATTTTTTGTAAACTATTTTT
Source organism: Rhododendron molle (assembly GCA_025413875.1). NCBI lineage: Eukaryota > Viridiplantae > Streptophyta > Magnoliopsida > Ericales > Ericaceae > Rhododendron > Rhododendron molle. The sequence goes on from CM046398.1 coordinate 45,706,609, forward strand.
GTCATGTATTTGTCCTAAATGCTTGGGTTGATAATATGTAGTTCCAAATCCTTGTGTAAGCAGCTGTTTCTACCGGTATTGCTGACTGATATTGAGCACTGGTATTGTGTTGTTGTCAACTTGGTTGATAAGCGGATTGAAGTTCTGGACTCAATGGAGTTAAGAAGTACAGATAAGAACGTAGCTACCCGTACAGTGGTAAGCACAAGCCAGTCATATGGATTGTCGACCGTTAATTTTCCTTTTTTGCATTTTCATATAACTGTCAGCCTCAGCACATGTAATGTACCTATTTTTTTGGAGTGAGTCAGGTAGGGATGTTGTTCAACGTACTGACTCGGACTCGGACAAAGCGACAATTGCCTACCCCATGGACTGATTGGCATGTGCATGAACTAGAAGTCCCACAGCAATCTAACACATGAGTGGTATAGTACACCTACTCTTATGTCGATGTAATGCATGCATGTTTATGAACTGCATTTGCGTGGATGCAGGCACGATTGTGGATTTTATATTTTAAAGTTCATGGAGCATTGGACGGGGGGCCGGATGAATACACGGGAGCTTGAGGTAAATAGTAGGCCAAATACTTCATATGTGATTCACTTGTGTTTGCATAGAACGTTAGGAGCACTAGATACTTAGACATGTGCTAATGTTACAGGATCATGTGGGAAATGACGCTATTGAAGTGCGCAAAAGGCTGCTAGTGCGGTTGGTCTTAAGCCCGCACAACCAGTTGCGAGAACTGGTTCTAACGAGATTCGTCAAATGAACTGAAAGTTAATGGTTCTTTTTCCATCGTTGTTTATCATTGCAAGCATTTACCATTCATGATGTATTTCGTTAGTTGAAGTCCTCCTCCTCCTATTTTGTCTATGGTTTTGTTTTCCTGTACGATAATTCTGAGAATGGCATGTACTTATTCTACCGTCCAGTGGGTTAGGTGCTTATGTGTGACAATATTGTCTCTTTGCTATTGTTTTGTTGTTGTACTGTCAACCTAAGCAAAGCCCCCTTCCTTGGCATTGATTATGTTTAGAGTTGAGTTGCATTAGCTGTTCAGGTTCTGCGTACAAGTGGCTTGTATTGTTAAGTTGTTTTACTTGCTGCCTGCGTGCCACGGCTGGTAATGATGTGTTGTGCTACTGCTGTTAATTCTTGTTTGTTCTTCTGCTGCTTGCTGCTGTAATGGCATCATGTTGACTACATGTTTGTAATTGTTTCGTAGGGTTACTGTTGGAAGAAGATTGTTTTGTTGGTGATGTTACTTGTACTGCTGCTGTAATGGCAACAATTATCTTCTGATATGTACTACATGTCTTGTATATGGTTCAAGTTTATGTTAATAAGATAGGTTCACAGCAGCCTATAGCATGGATTGGTGAAGCAGGTCAGTGCTTTCATGACAAGATCCTACTCTTCTGACGGTAGGACATATGAATGCAACCAATCCGATTTACATGAAGATGGAAATTTAGTGTATCAGGACCAAAATGGGACCCGTGAAATCAAGTTGTTGTAATTTGTTGAACTGTGTTGCCTACTGAGCCAGGTTGAACACTCATGTGAATGAGGTGTGTGAGCTATGATTCTACCATTGTTATTCATGAATCTAGTATGGACTAATTTTGTGAATATATCTATAACTATTGGAGTACCCAAAAACTTTCTCGATGTTGTTTCAGGTGCTATCGTCGGGAAAGATAGCAGGTTTGATGTTCCTGGGGTTACTTCTTGTCAGCAACATCATCACCTTCAACTCCAGTTAGATTCAGCTTCACTTGTTTCAGTAAGTGTTCCTAAGCTTTACGAGTCTCATAAATTGTCTTTGTTTCCTAATTTTATCTACTGGGCAGCCAGGTTTCTGTGGGTATGTAATTTGATAATTTTCATGGTTTTACAGAAAGACAAATAGGATACACCAAAAGAAAAAGAACTAAAACGGTATTCTGGAGGTGGGAGTGTGGAGATCGTCCAGACGCAAAAGGAGTAATACTAAGATACCCACTAAGGTCAGACTTCTGATCTTTTGCGACAATACAATCTGCCTTTATGGTTATATTTACATATTTTGTAAGTTATGAAGCAAAGAACTTTACGTAGAAGCCTCCGTTTCAAAAACCTTGTTCTTAGGCTAAATTCGGTTCAGGTTGGTGAGGTTATTGGGGATTTCGTAGTTGAGGATACTGAGCTTGCTATCGAGTTGTTTTATTTGCTTAAGAATGAGCATGGGTAGAGGAAGTGCTCACAACTGGTCCGTATATATTAGAGGTCACAACAAGTAAAACTGGGTATGATGTAAATACTGTATGTAGGTCACTTTGTAGTGAAATGTCCTTGTGAATTTTGTTTGGTGTTATTCATGACATTTGTTTCTCTGCTCTGACTTATGCGCTTCAGCAATTTAAGGATAGGGCTTTGGTTTTTGTACAATTGTGTGAATTTGGGAATAGAACTCCCTATGCAAGTGAAAAATAGCGATCTATGTGACAAAGAGAATACCCGGAAGTTTGTTTCCAGTGTTTTTGCAAAACTCCACTAAAGTGACTGTAGTGGACCAGACCTCTACCCCCCTGAAATTACACTATCACAAAATTGATTCTTTATGACATTTTGACGAAATGAACTATGGAGTTTAGCACCCAACAACCATTCTCCGCGGTAGTAAGAGCAAGTTCATATTCCTCAAAGAGTACATTGTTTTTTCACGAAGACTACCAATGATAATCACAAAGAGCAGTTTGGTTTATACCATTCTGTGTGAGTATGGAATAGTACTAATACTACTATTACTACTGTTACCGTGACTTTGAGAAACATAAGGAACATCTTTTACCAGAATATGAATACCCATATTTACCCTGAATATGTTGTTAGTTTCAAGGTTTCTTCGGATGGTGAAGGTGATTTTACTCTTCACGTTTTTCTCGTCTGATGGGAAATGTATATTTTCCTCAACAACAATTGTATAGGATGTCATACGTTTCACCGACGTGGAATCATAACATTGATTCATATTGCGATCAAGAAATTTGTACAAAATGTGGACAAGTCAGTTGATCTCTATTGTTCAATGTCATTACCATGACACCGTGAGCGTGCAGAACGTACTTGGATTCAAAACTGTGCTTGATTTGTCTGTGCTTACTGTAATATGTGGGGCAGTGGACTTCCTTCCTGCCCATGTCCTTGTAGATGCGGCATCCATTTTTTTTTCCTGGTTTTTTATGCATTGACGTTGATGTTATCCAAACTTTTTAGCACCAACAATAGTAGTTCTATCTTTGTACAGGGTTTTTTGTTGGAAATCCAAGCAGGCTTGAGAGCTCCAGGGTCCATTTATACTTGAATTCATCTCCAATTCAACATAGCAAGCTGAATGTTTTAAGGGGCCAATTACACTTGAATTCAACATTCAGCTCAATTAGTAAGTACAGTACTGAATTTGTTGGAAAGTTGTTCGTTGCTCTTGCCTCTACTTATGATTTTGCCTGTTGTTTTCTGGTAACTAGTACAGAATTTTAGCCTGGAATGTGGGGGGAAAATTAATAGAGTACTACTAATGGACCTTGATCTGGTCTACTTCCTTTAAGCAGTGCAGTCTGAATCTGTCCAACCTAAGCCGGCCCTAACTTTAAGTTGTTCGTTAATGATTATTTGAGTATGGTGGTTTTACGTTTACTGTCATATCTGCTAAAAGTAACTTCTTGTCCTATAAAAGCGACATGTTTATTCGTAGGGAGTTCATTCCGTTCAGGTTTCAGCTGCTAACTTGGGTTCTACAATTACAAGGACTCCTAAGTCCCCTTGGCTGCCTGACACTACGTTGTTTTCAGCCATCTCAAATAAAGTTCCTCCTAATCATATGGAACTAGTTGAAGCTAGCTAAGTACGAGTTGTTCGTGGTATGTCCTTTGACATTGTGTTTTAAGTTCTTTAATCTGGTGGATCTTCCCTCATGCTTTTTGGTCTCTGTTGTTTTTGTATTTTCCTACTGCATAATCCAGAGCAAGAAGATTTTTCCTGGATTTTGTCAAACATTTGAGAATGATAGTTGGAGATACTTTGCTCAGGTCTACATGAACAACTCTTCAGTCTCAAGTAGGGTCATCGGCGCTTGTTTATGCTTGATTTGTATGTGTTTTTCACCTCATGGAGTAAGAAGTGCAGAATGACAAAATGCATCTGCTGGTTTCATCCCAACAATGTAACTATCCTGTGATGTAGTGTAGTACTTTTTCGTCATGGTTCTGTATTTAATTTCGGATTTGGTTTCAATCTATGTGAAAGTAGCCTGACTACCTTGGTCCTTTGGCCAACTGATGAACATTTTCTGTAACTACCATTGTTATCCAAAACCAATTGTCTATTTAGAGGCAGCAGCACCCTTTTGTTCCAATTTTGTTCCAAGTTTGTAGAGGTGTATGTGTGTGTTTGTTCGACACGTATCCAAGCATGCCAAGAAGAGTAAGAAGAAGTAAAGGAAGACCAATAAGAGGATGAACAAATTGTAATTTTTTTTTGCCTTCGTATGTAAATTTTTATTGGTACATGTAGTAGTGAACATGTGAACCGAAATGAGAACATTTGTAACTTGTAGTTCGCGGGGTAAATTTTTGAGATGTTAATGAACGATTGTCGTACAAGTACCAATGTGTTTGTGCATACTTATCACTCAAATTTGAGCTATCTTTCCTGATTTTCTCCCGATTATATGGATGGATGTACTATATGGATTTAAGGTGGCAAGACTCAGCACAAAACAAAATCACTTTATAACACATTAAAGTACTAGTAATACAATACCTGAAAGCATAAACCCAAAAAGCATTCACGCATGCAATGAACCTACAAAACCAAAAATTTTAAGGAAAAAACAAGTGCTTGGGAAAGCTTGTGACAGATTGTCAATGAAAGAAATGGATTTCTTGGTTTTCACACTTATATCGAACTCGGTATTCGAAATTGTGAGATATGCTCCAAATGGGGAATAAATATGACCTAATTACTAACCCCATTAAGACTGACACTATCTTGGATATCGCATGCAGTGAACCTACAAATATCCCCCCTACAACAGGTTCGGGCTGGAACTCGACTCCGCGACGACTTTGCCCAGCTTCATCAAGACGTTGGGGATCGGGATGACGAGACCATACAATCATGTAAATAGCCACTTTAGTTGGTTTTTACCGACGCCGTCCAGACCCAAGAAGATCAAACCAATGACAAATGTATTTCACTATAGATTGTGAAGGCAGAGCATTTCTGAAGATTGGATTGTATTGGTTGTTTATGGGTTGGTGAACCGAAACGGAGTTTTTTTGTACATACTGGAATGGGATTTGAGGGGACCCAATAAACATTGTATGAGGTATTCATAAGATGAAGTGAGTATGAGTTCCATATCTCATATTTATAGACAAGGAGTTTGACCACCTCAACTACCATTCTCGGAGGTATTAAGAGCAACTAACTATTACTGAAAGAGCACATTATGTGTTGACAGAGAGCACATATTACAATCATAAAGACCACTTAGTTTTGTATGTAAATCGTGTGAGCCATCCCCTATTCCAGGTAATTTTGGAGTAAATATGGGCTGCGGAATATGAACCAACACCACCCCTACAAGTACCAATGTGTTTGTGCATACTTTATTATTCTTCGCTTGAGCAATGTTTCTTGATTATGTAGAGTACCAATTGGTTTTTTATATAACTATGTACTTTAATTCTTTGGTGTAAATAATCAATAACTGAAATGAAACAGCCCCAACAATTTTTAAAAACAAAGGACATTTGGATCCATATAATGACATTTTGCCTAACATTATGATATTATTTATATACATTTTTGGGTAGTGACAGTACGAAATGTACACCAAAGATTGGCCAATTCAACTACCATTCTATGACGTAGTAAGAGCAAGTACAAATTACTTAAAGAGTACATTGTATTTTCACAAAGACTACAACTTAGAATCATAAAAAGCACTTGTGTGTTTATATAACTCTGGAGTGTGGAATCTTACGTGAACCATCCCTCATTCCACCAGGCCTTTTGAAAGGGGCCCACCTAAGAAACCGAGTGAATCTTGTCATGCATGCACCCTACCAATAAATTTTAAAAAAAAACAGGTTTTATACATACTTTCAGGCAGGGGCGGATCCACCATAGGGCACGTGGGGTAAGGGACGCAAATTTGCCCAAATAGGATGTTATTAAAATACGTATATATATATATATGTATATATATACTGTAACATTGTTAGTTTATCATGAATGGTAACCTATATTTTGGAGTAAGAAGAGCAAGTACATTTTTGTACGAAGCCCAGTGAATCTTGACTAACATTATAACATTATTTGTACATACTTCCACAATGAACGTACTAACTTAAAGAGTACATTGTTATGTCATGAAGACTACAAATTTTTTTCACGTACCTACTGGGGTCAAGTATGCAATCAATTAGTCTACTTTATTGCTCCGAGGTAAGATGACCAATTATATATGGCATTGCACCTCAACTACCATTCTCCGACGTAAGAAGAGCAAGTAAATATTACTTAAAGAGTACATTGTTATTTCACATGGACTACTATTCTGAATCACAAAGAGCAATTATGTTTTTTGATAACTACGGAGTATGGAATATTATGTGTGACCCATCTCCTATTCCAACTGCCCTTTGAAAAAGGTCCCCACCTAAGTGCTATTTATGACCATATATTTGTGTTCAAATGAGTGAAGAGCACATTACGTAACGTTTTCACAAAAGCACAAATTTAAATCATAAAGAGCACATTACTCTTTCACAAAAAGCACAAATTAGAATCATAAAGAGCACTTATGTTTCTATGTAAATAGTGAACATACAAATATGACGTGGGATCCATCCCCTACTCCAGCTGCCCTTGTCAAGGGGGCCCCCCAAGAGGTCCAGCCAATCTTCTCATAAATGTACCCTACCAATGGACTTGAGTTACATTCGGCCATTATTTGTACCATAGTGGGCCAGTGGAAGTAAACATGGTAGTTGAGTTAAGCACCTCAACTACCACTCTCGGAGGTATTAAGAGCAAGTAAGTATTACATTACGAGCACATTAGTTTTGCACAAAGAGCACAAAGAGTAATCATAAAGAGCACTTAGGTTTCTATGTAAATTTGGACTATGCAATATGATGTGTGAACCAACACCACCCCTATTCCAGCTGCCCTTGTCAAGGGGGCCCCCCCAAGAGGTCCAGTCAATCTGGTCATGCAGTGTACCATAGCAATAGAGCTGAGTTACATTCTGACATTATTTATTTATACCATAGTTGGCCAGTAAAAATGGTAGTTGAGTTCAGCACCTCAACTACCAGTCTCGGATGTATTAAGAGCAAGTAAGTATTACATTACGAGCACATTATATTTGCACCAAGACCACAAAGAATAATCATAAAGAGCACTTAGGTTTCTATGTACATTTGGACTATGGAATATGACGTGTGATCCATCCCCTATATCACCTGCCCTTTCAAAAGGGGGCCCCCCCAAGAGGTCCAGTCAATCCGCTCATAAATGTACCCTAGCAATGGACTTGAGTTACATTCTGACATTATTTATTTATACCATATTGGGCCAGTAAAAATGGTAGTTGAGTTCAGCACCTCAACTACCAGTCTCGGAGGTATTAAGAGCAACAACGTAATACATTACGAGCATATGATATTTTCACAAAGAGCACAAAGAATAATCATAAAGAGCACTTAGGTTTCTATGTACATTTGGACTATGGAATATGACGTGTGAACCAACACCACCCCTATATCACCTGCCCTTTCAAAAGGGGGCCCCCCCAAGAGGTCCAGTCAATCTGGTCATGCAGTGTACCATAGCAATGGACTTGAGTTACATTCTGACATTATTTATTTATACCATAGTGGGCCAGTAAAAATGGTAGTTGAGTTCAGCACCTCAACTACCAGTCTCGAATGTATTAAGAGCAAGTAAGTATTACATTACGAGCACATTATATTTGCACAAAGACCACAAAGAATAATCATAAAGAGCACTTAGGTTTCTATGTACATTTGGACTATAGAATATGACGTGTGATCCATCCCCTATATCACATGCCGTTTCAAAAGGGGGCCCCCCAAGAGGTCCAGTCAATCTGCTCATAAATGTACCCTAGCAATGGACTTGAGTTACATTCTGACATTATTTATTTATACCATATTGGGCCAGTAAAAATGGTAGTTGAGTTCAGCACCTCAACTACCAGTCTCGGAGGTATTAAGAGCAACTACGTATTACATTACGAGCACATGATATTTTCACAAAGAGCACAAAGAATAATCATAAAAAGCAATTAGGTTTCTATGTACATTTGGGCTATGGAATATGACGTGTGATCCATCCCCTATATCACCTGCCCTTTGAAAAGGGGGCCCCCCCAATTTGTGCGGAGTGAATGTTATCATAAATGTACCATACCAATAAGAGCGGTTTTCCAATTTCGGCAACATGTTAATAGGGAAAGACTAAAGCATATGTGGCGAGTGGACATTTTCCTACCCCTTGTCCTATATTACTGTGATGGTAGGTCCAATGGGACAACATAATGCTAGTCCATACTTTGCTCATGGTAGATTGGTGGAATGGTCTGCTGCTTTTAACCAACATCATCCCTAATAAAGGACAAGCCAAAAACGAGCACATAATATTTTCCCTATATTGTATTCACCTATAAATTCATCACACCTAACTCATAACTCATCAAAGAAAGCAATGCCTAGACAAGGAAATCCCCCAATTTCCCACCACGACATTGCTACAAGTGCACCACTACAGTTTGACCTGATTCCAGGGGTCCATGATGCGCACCTAATTACATTGAATTACACTTTCAAGGAGCTTCACGTGGTGCTAGAACTAGCACCGGAATGGAACGGAGGCAGGTGGCATAGGATGAAAATGGAGACCCTAAAATCAAAGGAACAAGCCGATGCTGATGTCCAGTCGATGCTCCAGTGGGAAATGATGCCAATTTACCTATCATTCCTGACAATCCTAGTATGCAAATAATGGTATGGGATTGTTGTGGGTGCACAGCAAAGGAAATCATTCGCACGGTTCGTGCATTTGTATGTGTGCACGACCCAAACATTGTTGTACTTGTAGGGGCGCCCTACATTGAAAAGCACCACAAGAAGTTTGGTCCGTTAGGTCACATGCGATTTACCAACGTTCACTCCATGGGCGGCAGCCCCCATGGAGATGTTTTGCTGGCATACAAGAGCTACTCCTTTGAAATGGAGCCTCATTGGCATGATGGCAATGGGTTCGATGCTGTTATCAGTCACACGCGGTACGACTGGTTCATCACCGAAGTGGTATCTTAGGTAGAAAGACAGGAAACTTCTTTCCAAACGCTCAAGTGTAGTTACGTGGCGGTATGTTAAATTGTTGTACCGCTTAACCATCGTGGATAATCGAATAGTACTCATGTTTGGTCCTCTTTTTAATAGTTCATATTACTCATATTTTGCCATGTTTTGTCCTTACCAGTTGGAACCTTACCATCTAAATAGGGAAAAATCCTACACGAATATACTACCTCGAAGGGACATACCCCATGAGGATCTTGCACAAAAAAAATAATGACAATAAGGTAGTTGGCAACTCACAAGTGTGAACATTTAGGTGGTGGTTATTAGAAAACCGGGACGAAGTCCATATTGGTAAAACACTAAAATCTAAATATGTGTGGACCACATATTTATTGTATAAAGACGACGTCTTATTGCACTAAGACGAATGCTAAAATTGCTTAAGAATGTATCAATTTCCACTACAAAGAGGGAAATGAAACACACATATTTAGATTGTAATTGTACACCAGATTTACATCAACCATTAATAAGAACAAATAGTCCAACTAAAGGACCACATTAATGCTCACCAACTTGGAGAATAGTAAAAATCATGCACCTTAAGAACTTTCACATATAGTTACTGGGTAAGAAGAGCAACTAAGAACTTGTTTTCCACACATTTATACCATGTACCTACTGGGTCAGGTATGCAATCAATTAGTCTACTTTATTTGTTTGAGGACCACAACTTCCATTCTCCGAGGTTATTAGAGCAACTACATATTACTCAAAGACTACATTGTTTTTTAGCAGAGACTACTATTTTGAATCACAAAGAGCAATTCATTTTTTAGGTAACTATGGACTATGGAACAGTACGTGTATGGATGCAAACATAGAGTTGTTGGATAGATCGAAGAACAATACTACGACAATGTATAATTACTACAAGGGAATAAAATACAATTACTCCTAACAGTCATCGGAGTAATCAGATACTTCGGGATCGGATGCATACTGTGGATCCCTCCGAATTCCTCTAATAGACTCTCTGGGTCGAAGTCGTCCCTTTCAGCTTCCCTCACTTTCTTGACTATCAGGCCTTGACGGATTACTCGCCTGCACATGGCATTGATCTCAACCTGCAGCCTTTCGCACACGTCGTTATGGAGACGGTTTGGCCTTCTTCCGTCCATCATCTGCGCTGACCGTGCTTTAGGCACCTTAAGTAAGTACTTATGACATTTCGCTTCCAACTTGTTCCTCTGTACAAACATATTAGGCCACTTAAGTAAGTCAGCGGCTTCACCCTCAAATGAAGATTGGTTCCAATCTAGTTTGAAATAAGCATCTTCAGTTGCATCGTATTGCAGCAAAGGTTGGAAAAATGTTCGTTTGCCACGCCCGTCGTATATAGCAAGCGTATAGTCCAATCTAGGAAGTCGACGTTGATCTTCATGTCGACTTACCGTTGGCGGTGGCGGTTCACTGGCTGACCTAGGCCACTTAAGAAAAGAATTGCGCGACATGAACCCGCGGTACCAACGCATAAGGTGTACGGACAAATCCTCACGAGTCCTTGTTCTGTTGTCGGCCAACCAAGCATCCATAACAGAAAGCCGTGAATGTTGACGACCGTCCCCTTCATCCATCTCACTTGGTAGTCAGAAACGACGGAATCTAATGTCGTTCGGTACATCAACAGGTGGGGGGTGTACATGTGTTGGCACTTCGATGGATAATCCACCATATTCATCTATCGGTCGTTCCACAACTTCCCCGTTCGTTGTGAGAACTCTCATAGTTCTTGTATTCATTAAACGGTGTAGTTCCTCATCTTCTGCCGAACCAAAGGAAGGACGGATGTTCCGATGTTGAACAGGTGGGGGTGCCTGGCCGCGTGCCCGTGTACGAGACCCAGAACCAGAACTCTCCCCCTTTTCTAGTCTTCGTGCAAAACGCCAATTTGGGTCCATAGCTTAATTGTTTGGAATGCTTCAACAATGACCAAGCAAGTGTGTATATATATAGAGTTTCACTGTCAAAGTAGTAAATGTACTATGCAATGGAGTTGAGCACCTCAACTACCATTCATGTTTGTGTGAAGGACAAAGACGGGTCAACAAGAGCAAGTGAATATTTCTGAAAGACTACATTCATTTTATGGTCCGACCATATAATTCTTTCAAAAGGAGCACTTAATGTTTCTGACAAGGACAAAGTTGGTTGTGCATGCACCAAGTGAATGCTAGAAATCCTATTTTGTTACATGGTTCCAGAAAACAAAACTCTGTTCGGCTAATGGATTCGAGGCAAATATTTCCTATGCGGTTATCGCATACCATACGCACATATCCTGTTCGGTTATGCAGGTCCATGCACAACCTTTTGCTGCAATTCCACACCATAAAAGAATGGCCACAACCCACCCTCCAAACCTTGTTGAAACATATCTGCCACCGATGCAATTTGTCATAAATCGTGGAAGTTACTCTTCTCATACCACATTTCATGTACATCCAAATAAAGAATTACTTCGTAAATTTGTTTGTCAACCTCTTTCACGGCACGCCAAGCTTGGACCGAGGCATAGGAACAAACATTACTAACACACGTTACAAACCTTGTAGATCCTTGTAGATTAAGTGATGTCGCAAGCCGAGGGCAAGTGTAACAGGCATTTGCAATTTCTTTGCTTCCTTTTTATTTGTTTTCGTATCTACGTTATCATAAATTCGTATGTGTGAATTGCATAGATGTTGAACCCATTACACTGTAAGTAACCAAAGGAAGGCCGGATGTTCGGATGTGTAACAGGTGTGGGGGGAAAATTGGGTACTGGCATTTGCCACATTCGCAGCCAGAACAATACCCTTTTTACCGAAGCGGTGCTCGAACCATTCAAGAATTAATTTTCCCACCCAAGGTTCAATACCAAACTTATCTAATGTGCTGACAGCACTGGACCGAACAGTCTCATTCTCGTATCAAGATAGGTCAATTCAAGATAGGTCAATACAAATGATGAACCAAAACCAACCTACGTAGAAAGATAGGTGAATTCACAATCCTCTAAAAATTCACATAGGTGAAGCAACCCACTTTCTTTTGAATCTGGGATGTCTCTTATGAAGATAACAATAGAATGAACGATCGCTTTGTTGTAAAGAATGAAGATGTCCTCTTTTGGCCAGTCAATGCCGAATGACAGCCGAACTAGAACCTTTAAGTTGCCCATGTAAACACCACACAATAAGCAAGTGTGCGATCTCGAGTCTGGTGGGACCACCTCTGTGCCCTGAAAGACACCATCAACGAACAGGAGAGATTTATTAAGATTTAGACACAAAGTAGTCGTATATGACAATATGTTCCTAGTTCCTACTCACTATGCAACTTTTTCATTTTCAATTCCTGTCAACTGTTGCCTGATGCAGTATAAGTGATCAGGCGATAACTTCCGTCAAAGTACGAAACCTAACCCAGGCTTCCATTCCTATCATTGCTATCTATCCAAAACAATTCCACTCAGTAACCTAAAGAAGCACGCCACCACATAATGAACGCAGACATCTAATAAGCTCAAATAATACCCAGGCGGCTTCAGGAAGAGAAACAGTACCTCTTTTACAACAAACTTCAATGTGTTAGAAAACTTTCCAACAGCAGGGACTCCGAAGAGGCTTCTCAAATGGTACAAATGTCTGTCCTGGTGAATCATATGTAAGAGATCTTAAAGTCTTTGTTGATACTTCAGAAAATTCCTCCGCTTCAAAGGCATCCACTATCACGGAAACCTGTCACAGTGCACAATAGAACTGAGAGATTGTCGCAAGGTAAACGTAGAATAAAGGAAACTACCATTTAGTTGAGATGGTAATTACATTTTCCAGTAATTGCTCAGGAATTGTATATGTGCAGTTGTACTGGAACATAACGTAGCTATTGAAACTGTGCTTAACAACATTGACTGCATATTCTGTTTCAGCCTCTTTAAGCTCCACGGGTGGAGAAGACTGGTTCAAGAAACACAACACATGAAAAGCAGAATGTCTAAAGGAGTAAGCATCTGAGTGAAACAACCTTGAAAAGCTTCCCAAAGACTGAGAACTCTGGGATAGAAGAGAGCATCTTCTCATAAGTATCAATAGTTGACGTGCGGCCAGCTGGAGCAGCACCTAAGCCAGTTGGCTTTTTACCAAGGGCAAATTTTTCAGCAAGTGGCTGAGATTTAACCTCCTTAGGTACAGAATCAATATGAAAAGGCACTTCTGAAGGCTCCTGAACCTCTGTTCAAAAAGCACTCGATAAGATAATTACTAACTGTGCATGAAGCATACAGAGAAATGTAATTCAACATTAACACTCACATAATTCTTCAAACTTGTCTCAAGGTTGACCAGCGGCACATCCAATGACCCAAAGAGGAAGTCCTTCACATCTTGATCAGCTTCAACAACTGCACCCTCACCCCCAAGCATATTCAGATATAGCGTAGCCCTATCACGAACCTGCATACATATTGTCAAACACAAGTTTCATTGGAAGTACAATGGAAATAGAAAGTGTTAGATACTGCCTAATCGTACACTAAAACGATTATAGAGTAGAAGAATTTGCTCTTTTTCATATGAGATACTTCTCTTGTGGCCACAAAAGTTAGGAAATCAACCCAAGGGCAACAAAGATGAAAAAACTGTCTTAAACCGCAAGGGGAATATGGACACACTGAAACGGCATGCCAATGCATGGTTCTTAAGTGGTAGAGTATCAAAAACAAAGGCAATAGTACTATCAGATAACAAAGGCGACAATAAAATAGTAAAATAACAAGGGCAACAGTAGTTTACGTGCAAATTAAGATGTCCTTCTGCAAACCAGATCTAGAAGAAAAGATTCAGTGATGAGATGGTAAGGAAAGAGCAGAAAGCTTCAAAACCTTTACGATAAATCTATAAATCACTTGAACATATTCATAAAGGCCACAAAATTAACTTTCAAAAACTGCAATATAATACAGAAACTCACCTCATCATCACTGTAAAAGAGACAGCGTCTCAACAAAACAAATATACGAGGCTGCAACACAACAAAGAAAGGTTGCTACATGTCACTATCTGCAAACTCACCAAAAATGGATTATGATGAAACAAAGTCAGGAAATCTTACTTTCAAGGATTCAACTATGCAACCAAACTTAGCTAATGTGCTGACAGTACTGGCCCGAACAGTCACATTCTCGAGGATTACTCGATTGTAAATGTACCAAATATATTTACTGGGATCTGATGTCTTTGGCCCCTCAATTCCAAGGAAATGGAGAATCTAACAACATAACATGAAGATGGAAATTTAGTTCACCAGCCGACAAATGGTAAGAAAAGATGATGTAAATGAACAAACTCCAGATCGTCAATACAAATGATGAAGCAAAACCAACCTGTGTAGAAAGATAGGTGAATTCACAATCCTCTATAAATTCACATAGGTGAAGCAACCCACTTTCCTTTGCATCTGGGATGTCTCTTATTAAGATAACGATAGAGTCAACGATCGCTTTCTTGTAATCAAAACCACCTTCTTCCCTCAAAATATTGATGAAGAAATTCAACCTTAAAGAAGGAAACGAAAATAAATAAGCATGCGTAACAAATATGAAGAAGGAAAAATGAATGTCAAACTTTCACAAAAAAATGAAGCACAAATGTCATGTATAAATATTCACTTTCCATGAAAGATTCTAGCACACTTACACGGATCTATACTTGAGTGGGAATTTCAAACACAAAGATCTGATGGCTTCCACTACAACAATCTTAAATTCATCAGCAATGTCAGGCATAAAATTGGTAATTTGTTTCATCAAGCGGTCTACACTTGACTCATTGCCAGTTTTCGGAAGAGTGCTGATGGCGCTTCTATTTTGATCCGAACGCAAGCTCTCCGTATCTATATTGCAATTTGTTACAGCCATTGGATGGGTCATTGCCACCTGCAGGAAATTGCGATTCACAAATAAATTAAAACGCAAATTTATCATTCACCTCATAGGCAGTGAAATAAACTGGATGGCAGTAAAAGGATGGCAGTGAAAGCCTAAAAGAGGTAACCTTGTTCAAAATACGAACTGCAGCAACGCGAAGAACTGGCTTGGAAGAACTTAAGAAGAGTTGTAAAACAGTAATTGCTGGGGTCAGTTCTCCACTTGTCACACCACTGAATCACATGATTGCTCTAAAAGCAGTAAAAATAACCATATCAGCTTTGTGTCGAAGACAATTCTGAAGAAACTCCCAAAATGGATGGTCCGCCGCCTGGTTGTTTGTATTTGGAGTCCCTGATAAGCTGAACAAAATTTCGTATACAAATGTTAACTCATAACTCAGGAAAAAGAAAGGTAGCAGACACATCAAGGGAAGAAATGCACCTGACTAGTGTAACGAATTAACAGAAAATGAGCCAAAGGTGAACGAACTGTTCCTTTAGTTTAGCTGGAAACTAGCTTGCTTACAGCTAATCTATCATTTTCCCGGATTTACAAATTCGACACTCAAAATGTTCAACCATGCCAATGTAAATCAGCACCATTTAGTCATACATATCTTTCCTAGCGTGTGGCATTCATAACCAACTTCCTAACATAACAAAGAGATTCCCATATAGGTCAACGTGGAAAGACCAATTCTAAAAGTATCCATCTTGTCATGAATGTGAATGTATAACCAATGTACAAGAATTAGCCTAGGTGAGATTCACGCAATAGGATCTATCCAAAACACCTCAATAATAGTAATGGATCAGACCTGGTGAAGCAGAGCAAGGGCATGGAACTGCACGAGTGCTGACCTTGATTGAACAGCTTCTATTACCTCGTTACTCCAACTACGTGACCCAATCTCTGGAATTGTCCGTCAAAAAAGTCACTTCTATTAGAATAGTGCAATCGAAATCCACATATTACCACTTCTTAAGTAAGACTCAACGGTACCTGGAGTACATGGATTCCACTAACCAGGGCTGCACTAGCGACGACAGGATTTTTTTCAACAATGGCTTGCTTGAAGTATCTGTCGATTTGTGTTAGAAACGTTTCATCCATGATACAACAAAGGACACGTATAGCATTTGCCCGATACATATCAGTCTTCCTATTCATGTCCTTCATAAGTGAACTTGTGACAACAATAACATTCCTTACAGATTGAAAAGCATAAACAAGTGTGTGCAAGCACCCTAAAATATCGATATGCTTCCAGGTCAATGCGATGATAATGGAAACACACATATGGAAATAACGATGAAGACCAAATTTCAATTAAGCGGGCGGACATGAATTGACTACAACAAATGGGAGTTGAGGCATGATTGTATGGGGACCACAGATATTTATCCAAAATGTCCAATGGAACATTTCAGTTCACAGGCTACATGTATGACTCTTTGATGTGCTGATCGAAATGAACTCCAAACAACACATAAGCTCCATCAATGGAAAATATGAAAGATTTGCAAGTACATTTCTTGGTCAAAGTAAATTCTAAAGGCCAAAACCCAAAAAAATACAAAAATTAGCACAAACAAAAATGATGATGCAATATGCATGTCATGCAACGCCCCTGGGGACATGGTATTATCATATATCGCAATTTGCATCTCCTTTTTCAGGAAAGGATCTACCATGTCATAAATACAAAAACCATTGTTATATACAAACATAACTGCTCTTTGTGATTCAAAGTTGTAGTCTATGTGAAACAACAATGTACGCTTTCATTAATATGTACTTGCTCTTACTACCTCAGAGAATGGTAATTCAGGTGCTGTGCTGAACTCCATAGTACATTTAGTACTTTTACTACGAAACTAAATAAAAATATTGTCAATATGTTAGTCAACATTTATTGGTAGGTAGTGTACTTTTACGAAAAGATTTATTGGTAGCTGGCCCCATTTGAAAAGGGCAGGTGGAATAGGGGATGGCTTACACTTAATATGCCATACTCCACAGTTATACACAAATATAAGTGCTCTTTGTGATTCAAAAGTGTAGTCTATGTGAAAACCCAATGTGCTCTTTCAGTAATAAGTACTTGCTCTTACTACATCGGATAATGGTATTACAGCAACAAGCAGCAGAAGAAGCAACAAGTACCAGCAGTACCAGCAAACAGCATTTAGCAGTCATGGCAGGCAGGCACTACTCTGATCAACAGCAGGCACACATCAACTTACAATCAAAACAAAATGGCATTGAACTATACAAGCCACTAATACGGAAAACCAATAGTGTAAAAGCTTTTCGACTCTCACAAGTGCTGAATCTTGTGTTGCTGCTACTTTATGACAGTGCTTGGAATTACGTACAATCCCTTTGCAATCTTACGTAGGTGAGGCATAACCATTATAATATGACAAGGTCCGAAACCATTACATTCAACAAAATCAAAAGTCATAGGCAACAACAGTTCCATACGTTAGATTAAAATCCTGAGTACCGCATACCTAAATAATTGAAAAGGTTCAACCAAAGTAGATAAAGCTTGGATTACATTCTCACCAAGGCTCACCCAGGCATTGGAGACTTGCACGTGCTTCGATTGTGTCCAGGCTCATGGCAAAGCCCACAATAAACAGTATGTTTTTCTTGGAATTGAGACTCAATCCTCTTTTTCTTCGGCCTTCCAGCCGGTCGCTTTGAAGCAGGAGGTCGAAGCGGTTCCATGGCTGTGGAAGAAGAGGTGGATATGTCAAGGTCTTCACAAGCGTACTGCAGCTGAGGAACTTGTGCCACGATGTCAGTCGAAGAAGGCATGTCATGCAAAGGAACGGGAGACATTACGGTCGTGTAAATAACAAGTTGTGCCTCCACCCTATAGAAAGGATCCACAAGGTTATATATATTGTACGACGAACCTTGTATTGCGCGGACCGCATGCTTGCAAGGGATGCCTTTCATCTGCCAACGCAAACAACTGCAGTAAAAAGGGTGGAGCTTGACCGCATGAGATTTCCAGTCGGATGCTGATACGATGAACTCTGTGGGAGAAGTGGGTCGACAAGTGAAACCTCGAGATTTTTCCTGAGATTCCTTAATCATTTCGTCGATATTACGACCAACCGGCAAAGGATGCCATTTACCCGCCTCCATCTTATGCCTATACAACATGTCAGTGGTGATGGTGACGTGGCCCTTCATGAATTGGATGATGTCCAACTCTCTCAATTTCAATATCCAATTGTTGAAGCTTTCGGCAATGTTGGTGTACAATTTGTCCCACCTCCGATACGGAAATTGCGCATTCGACCAGTGTTGTGGACCATTTTCTTCAACCCACTTCGACAACTCAGGTGATAGCCCGAACAATTTCTTCAAGTACACCCCATATAGGCGCTCATCGCATGCGTAGGCAATTTTTGTGGAAAGATGCAATGCCGTCTTCTTGGGGTTCCCCTTAATTCCTTTCCCGGTGGCAAACTTGCTAAAATTTTCCTTCACGTGGCGAACACACCATGCATTGCATTCTTCGCCAAACAATTCCTTAACTGCCCTCAACAACCCAGGATTACGGTCTGTCACAATCACCACTTTGTTTCTGCCAACAATTTCCTTCAAGTTATGCATGAACCATAACCAATCCTCGTAGTTCTCCGATGATACAATAGCATACGCAAGAGGGTACAATTGATCATTCGCATCATAGCCGACCGCTGACAAACAACTCCCGCAATATGAACCAGTCAAGAAACATGCATCAATAAACAACATCGGGCGACATCCCGCCAAGAACCCCGTAATGCTGCAACCATAAGCGACAAAAAGTTGCTTGAACTTACCATCCTCAGAAGAAGTCCAAACTGCCTTCGTGTTGGGAATTGATTCTATAAGCCGTTGACACATCCATGGCACTAAGTGATACGTCATGGATACCGGCCCACTTATCAACTCACGGGCACGTTCCCTAGTCCTCCATCCTTGCGAGTAAGTTAGGGGAGTATGGAACGCAAGCTCGTAGTCCTTGCATATGCTCCTTGGGAGGAAATTGGGCTGCCCCGCTAATTTGTCCATGAATATCATACCCATCTCTTTTGCCTGAATCCTTGGCTTGAAATTAGTGTTGTCCTGTGCAGTGTGGCAATGTTCATTCCTCATCTTGATGACTCTAATGAGTTCAGACTTACCTTGCGCCCTAGCTGTTAACTTCCACGGACAACCATCAACCACGCAAGCTAACCTATAATAATGACGACTATTGTCCAAATACTTGAAAGTGAACTTGTTCAATGCGGCAAAAAGAATAACAGCCCTCTTAAAATCCCTATGGTTGTCAAACAACTGACCATCCCCACTTAGAATGTCTTCACCTCGCCGTTGCGAGTACGGCACCAGACCCATTTCGTGGCAAATAGTCAAACTATCTTTTGTAGTCGAAGGAGGTTCTCCTGCGGCACTGGATGGACTGGTACTCAACAAATTCGACTCCCTACAAAAAAAAAAGTCTCAATAAAACACTTCACTAGGGACCTTATCATGTAAATCATAGAGGAGAGCAATTGCCAATGCAATGCAGAAAAGGAGCACCTACATGTTACGCACAAACCAAGTTAGTTAATGAAAAGGTTGTAAACAGTAACCTCTTCTTCAAAACCATATGTTACCCATGTGTAACCTCTTCCAAACAATATCACTTTTCACCAAACATAAACATGCAAAAATCCTCATAGATGTATATGTGTGTGAGTCATATTTAAAAAAAATACAACACTTATACCTGCTACTTATGTTACATTGTCTTGGTGTGTTACAAAGGGTCTCTTCTTCCACAAATATGTCAACCTCATCCTCATTCAAACAGAACATCATAGAAACACCATCTGCGTCCCTCAAACGCAAATGCTTTGACTTGTCCCTGCTTGTACTATAAAATAATGACTTCCCATCACGGCTCATATCCATGCGGAGCAAACTTTGACGACTAACTCCTCAAATGATATGCCCTCTTCAATGACTGTGGCTTCAGATACACCACCCATATACTTCCCCAAGCTACCATCCGCATTTGCCATGCGCTCACCACCCAAATAACAAAAACACATCAACTTCCGAGGAGTCGTCGACATGGCTGCACAACATCAACCAACACATACTTACCAATATGTTTTGAAGAAGAACCACATTTCATACACACCAAAAATATAGAAAACAGAGAAAACACCAAAAATATAGGTCACTACCCTTAACAGTGTGGAGCATCCATTCTTACATAGAGAGCAACAAAATTTCTTACAAGAAGTAACATTAGATAACTTAAAGAGCAACTAATATATTTTCAGCAAAAACCAAACATGTTACATGACGTGAACAAAAACCACATGTCATACAGATCAACACACTAATTTTCAATTCGGGACAACACACATTGTTTCTTTGTACTGTACAAACTGAAAATTCCCAACCCCCAACCCATCAGCAAAAATTTCACACCCACCACATCCACCATTGCCGTAGTCACGTATCACCAACGTACATTTAGTACTTTTACGGCGAAACTATATATAAATAATGTCAAGTCAGTTAGGGAGCGATTTATTGGTATGAAAACATTCACTGGCCTTCTTACCTGGGCCCCTTTGAAAAGGGCAGGTGGAACAGGGGATGACTTACACTTAATATTCCATACTCCACAGTTACATACAAACATAAGTGCTCTTTCTGATTGACAAGTGTAGTCTATGTGAACACCCAATGTTCTCTTTGAGTAATATGTACTTGCTCTTACTACCTCGGACAATGGTATTACAACAAGAACCAGCAGACCAAAGAAACAAGAAGAAGAAGCAGCAGTAGCAACAAACAGACAGCATTAGCAGCATTAACAACCGACCATGGAAACCATAAACTCTGTCCAGATCAAAACACCTTCATGGTTACACGATATCTGTATCAATACAAACCCACTTGCCAAACAACGATATGAACTAAATACGGAGTACGAAACAACCAAATCAAACAAAGTGACCTAAATATGGACTTATACAAATGAAAACACAGTAAATCACCAATGTAGTGTATGTCAAACCTTCAATCAGGGTTCCCTTCACACAACAATCATGGTCGAAATCTATAAAATAACCAATCTATCGTCTCAAATCGCCGAACATTATAGTGAGAAGGAGACACAACGGTAGAGAGAGAGAAGAGAGAAGAGAACGCAGAGAGAGAGGAGAGCGCAGATAGAGGAGAGAGTAAACGCGAGAGAGGAGAGAGTAAACAAGAGATGGATACCAGATGGAGATAGGAGTCGCCTGGTGTAAGGCACGATGAGAAATTGGGGGAGAAATGAGTTCTAGGGCTTATAAGTGATATATAAAGGAGGGTAAAATACACATTTCGAGTCAGCACACCATGTATTTGTCAAAAGTTTTCCTCCTGTCATGAGAGTAGTAGTTCCAAGAGTCCAGACCATGACTTTGTAATTTAACCCGGTCAAGGCCTCTGACCGGTAATTTTCCCATAAAACATAATGATGATGCACTACGCATGTCATGCAACGGCATTAGGGACATCGTATTATCATATATCACCATCTGTATCTCCTTTTTGAGGAAAGGATCCACCATGTCATAAATAGAAAAACCAGAGTTATATACAAACATAACTGCTCTTTGTGATTCAAAGTTGTAGTCGATGTGAAATAACATTGTATGCTTTCAGTATTATGTACTTGCTCTTACTACCTCAGAGAATGGTAGTTCAGGTGTTGTGCTGAACTCCTTACTACATTTACTACTTTTACTACGAAACTATATATCAATAATGTAAAAATGTTAGTCAACTTTTATTGGTAGGTACGTTACTTTTACGAAAAGATTCACTGGCCTTTCTTAGCTTGGCCACTTTGAAAATGGCAGGTGGAATAGGGGATGGCTTACACATAATATTCCATACTCCACAGTTAAATACAAACATATCTGCTCTTTGTGATTCACAAGTGTAGTCTACGTGAAAACCCAATGTACTCTTTGAGTAATATCTACTTGCTCTTACTACCTGGGCGAATGGTATTACAGCAGCAACCAGCAAAAGAAGTAACAGCAAGTACCAACAGTCAATAAACATGGCATGATAGTTTAGGTTGGGAATTATATATTTCCAGACTCTATACTCAATTTCATCCCTCTTTTTTCCAATGTCCATCCTAATTTTTCCAATTGCACGCCAATTTATAAATGTTTGAATGATAGTTTAGGTTGGGAAACATAAAAATACATTCCAATACAAGAGTAAAATCAAAATCAGTCATCAATCAAAACCTCACAGGGGCATTCCCCTGAACCAAACAACCAAAAACACCGGAATCACAAGCCATTAGACATGCAGCTACTACCAAGTACCAACACAAAACATACAAACATAATTGCCTAGACTCTTTAAAGACGTGGTAGACACCCTTTAAGTACCGAAACAAGCAAAAGATATTCAAGATAGCTGAGATACCCCTATGAGTTATTAGCCAATCCATGCACACCATTCTAGTCGTATCTGTTTTCTACAAATTTGTCCAAGAAATGAGAGCAGTTTCTATCCTACCAATAACAACATCAATTCCATTACATGTATGTGGAAAGATTCTTGCATTTTCCCTTCTAAGTAATTTGCATAATTTGCATAGATCATTATTGATTACAACCTAGGCCATTCAATCTCCTCATCTAATGTACGGAGAATGGGGTCTCCGAATGCCATTCAACCTAGGCCATTCAATCTCCTCAATCTCCTCGTTCCGAGCAGGGCTGGTCTGATTGCCATCTCTAGCGACGCATGCCAACACAAGATCAAGGAAAAATAGAATAAAAACTAAGCATGCATGACTACAACAAACGACTTGAAAGCTCACCGTTCGTTCCGAGTATCGTCCGTCATCAGAGACCCCGCCTTCAAAACTAGTCCAGTTTTTTTTCTAAAAAAAAACTCGTTGCCGTCAAAGAGTTCGTTTAAAGATGAGGTTGACCCTTCAAAAGTTGTCCCGATTCAGCAGCCCAGACAAACAAAGGATTGAATTCTCTCTCTCTCTCTCTCTCTCTCTCTCTCTCTCTCTCTCTCTCTCTCTCTCTCTCTCTTTGGGGGTAAATAACAAAGACAGACCCGAATCGATAGCGGAATTAAAGACCCTTTGAAATTCACGCTTATAACTATCCTCCATCCAAAACCACATCTCGACCGTATCCCTACCCCTGGTTATCTAACCTACTACTCCTCTCATGCGGTTTGGCTTTAATGCGGGCATTTGGGGGACATTGAATGAAGTCACTGAACAATGCACAGATCTTGGGGAATCCGGCTTCGGATGGGGATGCAGCAGGCTTTCCATTCAATGGGGAAAATTTCTCGGCATTGAGTAATGGTTACTGCCGAGCATTCATGACAGAGAATGAGGCGGGCCAAGATTTTATAAATTCTTTGGGTCAGGATATAGGTGCAACATTGGAGTTGGGCCGGAATGAGCAAGATGTTTTTTGGGAAAATGACGGCCCAAGACGTGTTATGATAATTCATACCCTCCACGGATATGCTGAGAACATTTGTTAATGCTGAAAATGTCATTAGCGGGTATTAATTATCAAAACACGTCATTGGCCGTCATTTTCCATGTTCTTTCGGGCCATAAGGCCCAGTGAATAATGCTCCATTAGTAATTAGAGAGGCTGGATCAGAACATGGGTCCGGTATTGGGCCTGGGCCTGACAATGTGCTGGATTTTGCACGAACAGAATAATGAAGGTCTTACTTTGTGTAATTTCAAAGGGTTATGGTTTGTTCAAGCAAAAAGAATGGGTGATGAATTGAGAGGAATGTGTAAGTAGAAGGCCCTTTTATAAAGTTGGGAGTCAAGGCATGAAATGGGGACAATGTGGGGGGGCAGATACTTTGTGTGGCTACATGACTTTCCTACTTCTGGGGAAAAGAATTGTTAGGACCACGGGTCCTGCTCTCTCTGTATTGGCAAATTCTAAGGCAAAAACACACATTTAATTGCATCCGTAATTATCGAGTTGTAATTTCTTTTTATCTTTTTCAAACCATAACGAGTCCGTATAAAATTAGAATGGAATGAATCTTTTTACATATGGGTAGAGAAGGAAAGAATTCTTCTTGGGAGGAAAGAATTGGTGCTCACGGAAAGATTTGCGACACATGGTAAGATTGAATTACCATTCATCAGTAAATATATTGGAAGACTTTTTTAAGCCTCGGCATCTCCAAGGCTATATAGAAGGCTTTTTCTATGTAAGGATATGTGGACATCTAAGGCTATAAAGAGGGAGGTGTTTTCATCCCTAGGGCCGATCACGAAGAAGAAGAAAAAAGCTGCACTTTCTATTTCGAGCAAAGAAACTCTCAAAAGGGGCTCTTGCTTTTGTATCTTGCAATACATATTGATCTATGGATCATTGAGCACAAAATCCGTCTTCAAGAGGTTTCAATATCATCTCCAACCAATAAGTTTCTTTCAAAATGAAGATGAAGATTTGTAACATAACCTTACCATGTCTTGGTGAATATTTTTCCTTCTGTCATTATACTGGTGATTTGGAGAGTGGAGACCATGAAGTTGTGAATAATGCTGGTCAACTCCACTGACCCATAATTTTACCAAACAAATTACATCAACGAAAACGGAATAAACCATAGCTATTAGTCATAATCCCATGTTTACACTTCCATTTTACATTTATTGAAATAAACCAAGTCATTGATCTAAAATGGAAAATTACCCAATTTATTTTAACCTTCAACAATTGTCCCAAAAATATTCAAAAATTGGGAAACTTCTAACAGGACAAAGCAAGTGAAATATTTATATCAACTAACTACATGTTCTCTAAAAACCAAGTCATGTATTCAAACAGATCACACAGTCAACGAACAACGCAAATCATAAAATAAAACTCTCCAACCAACAATGTCAGCCTAATCAGTACAGAGTGTTTTACCCTAACACATCACTCACATGAAAAAACTTGGGAAAATCAACAATGTCAGCCAAATCTAAGGCAACAACATACTAGGGTTCAATGGTCCAACAACAATTAACTTGGGTTCAATGGTGTAACATTCGGTTGAGGCTCAATCCCGTCAATTTATTTGTACGCTAAGGTTAAACAGAAACAAAGGACTGCAAACCATCAAAACGCATCTTCAACTTCGACACAAAAATGGGTTTTGTCTGCAGAAGGGCAGAACAAAACTCTGTGTCTGTGTGTGGGTGAGAGAGAGAGAGAGAGAGAGAGAGAGGAACATACCAGTTCGATGCTTGTGGAGATCAAGGGGGAATTGTGCTCCTGCTGTTCAGAGAGAGAGGGAGGGCAGACGGCAGGAGTTGGGTGGGGGGAATGAGGGAGTTAGGGTTTTAAAATGTATATAAACGAGGGTAAAATAGACATTTCAAGTTCCCACACCATGTATTGGTGAATATTATCCCTCCTGCCATGGCACGGGTACTTTTGAAACTGAAGCCCATGGTTTGGTGAATAATTCCGGTCAACGCCACTGACCGGTAATTTTCCCAAAAGTCTGCTCACGAAACCAACTCCCGAAACAAAACACAACGCTGACGTAAGCTGATGTTGCATGGGTCCCACGTTAACTTTAAGCCAAGGAAGAAAAAAAAAACCACAAATGCTGAAATTTTTGAATCGTTCTCAGAAAACATCAGGCGAAAACAGGGACGTTCCAAAAGAGAGAGAGAGAGAGGAGGAGGAGGTCACGAAATTACCGCGCGACCACCAGTCTCACCTCGACCCGTCGACAAATCCACTGCCCAAGACTCTCTCTCTCTCTCTCTCTCTCTCTCTCTCTCTCTCTCTCTCTCTATATATATATATATATATATATCTAGCCTTTAATTTCACTATAACTTGCTCAAAGAAGAAAAAAGTTAGGGCTTGTGAAATCGGGATTTTTTTGTTGTGAAATTGGGGTTTTTTTTGGGTCGAACCCTAACTGTGTATTTTTGGTTTCATATTTGACGACTAGATATCAAATTCAAGATATATATTTTTACGAGACTTGGCACCCAAATTGTGTCTTGCATGTGAAGATACAACTGAGAAATCAACACTTTCCTCTACTTCTCTTCGGCAAAAATTGGTTAGCTATCCCTCCAGAAACATGGCTTCCATATAGACGCTAGTCTCTATATGCATCTAGTTTGAGTTCAAAGGATATGATTCTGTATATTTGGACATTATAGCTATACTTACACATTGGTCATACTTGTTCTTATTGTGCATTATACTTATACTTTCGTAGTGAGAACTATATATCTAATCTTATTGTAGAGCGAACAAATCCTAAGTACTGTATTAAGCTTATATGTACCAGTCTTCACCAACATGCCAATCTTTTGGGGTTGAATGTTAAAATGGAAAAAAAAAAAAAAAAAACAGATCTACAAGGAAGGCGAACAATTTGTGACTCTCATTCCATTGATCAACATTTTAGGGAAAAATTCTAGTAGAAAAGAAACATGTATGAGCTAGAAATATGGAAGGTATAAAAGAAGTCTGAATGGCTTGTATTAGCTTAAGAATGTTGTGATCATGTTTCAGTTCTTTATTGGCATTGCTTGTTACTTTGTTTAAGCTTAAGAATGTTGACGTTACTTATTCTTGTTCTTCTTTTTCTTTTTCTTTTATGTAGGCATGGCTGGAAAAGAGGTCTATTATGTTGTTTTTGTTGGAAAAGTCCCTGAATATATCAAAGTTGGGTAGCTTGTATCCAACAAGTTACTAGATTCTCCGGTGCTGTGTATAAAAGGCTTCCGTCATTGGAAGAGGCAAATGATGCTTGGAGGATGCTTGGAGGTCGTATGAGGAAGCTCAATCCAATGTGCAATTACCGCCCCAACAAGAAATCATCACCGATTACCCATTTTTGCTTGTATCTATGCACTCAAACATGGATGGCCATGGCTATGGTAGTTCAAATAGGTCTTTTTTACTCGGAGCAGCAACGACATTTGTAATTTCCTCCAAGACATTTGAATGTAGTGGTCTATTATGTTACTCGTGGTCTGCCAAATGGAGTCTGTAATATATTAGTAGTGAACCAAAGGGAAACATAGCAGTTTGGAGAAAAAAATGTATTACATGAGATTGAAGTGTTGATGGTGGAAATCTGGTCTTTTTGTGGAGAAATCTAGTCTTTTGAAGGAATCGACTTTGGTCTTTTTGTCAAGCTTTCTAGTTTTGGAATTCTAGTGGTGGTTGAATTTATTCTCAGCGCATTGAATTTGGACAGAAACATTTGGATGATCTCATTTTTCCTATTATGCCTGCACAGTTTGCATCCTATTCTCAAGTTATCCTTGTGAATTTAACTAGTTGACCGAGTTTAATGTGCTGCACATTTTTGCCTGTTATAAATTCACTCATCTGTAATTTTTTTTGATGGACTAAACTGGAAGCTAAATGCCATGATTGATGCTTTTCGGCAGACTAGATTTTTGGTTTCTGTGGTAGCATTCTTGTTGTCTTTTGAGAGTGCAGTAAATGACACTTTGAAGTGAGTTCAATACTATTCTGCCAAGTTCCAGTTTATGTTGTAGTTTTGGTTTTGGTTTCTAGTCAATGCTTATGTATCATCTCCTTTGGTACAATAAGGAATAGAAGTGCAACGTGTTCCGAGACCCCTTCATTTTCTGCAATCCTAATGAATACAGCAATAAATTTGCCAACGATTAGCATGGTTTTTTCATGATACTTCAGATCTCTAGTGTTGGCAATTGTTGTGAAGCTATCACACTTGTGTAGTTCCAAGATCAGAAAAGTCTCCTTGACCAAGCTGCTTGTCGAACACTTGATGAATAGAATGTGTATTCTGCCTCCACGGTCAATCAAGTTATGGAGGGTTCTTCTTGCTGCCTTAGTTATTGCATTGTTAGACCATCTCTACCCCTTATCCATACAGAAACTCAAAATCTGAGGAAAAAATCCTCAAATATCACCTCCCCGGACCCTTTTTACCCTTTCTCATACCAAATCAAAGGAGAACTTTGTTTCCCAAGAATCAAGGGAGATCCCAACCCAACCCAAAATTCCAACGGCTAGTTTCTGGTGCTGGTCTGCAATTTCCGGCTGTCATAGCAGATGCACAAGTCTCTGGGCGATGGTGTTCTTCGTGCTTATCCATGAAATTTGAGTGAACTCCATGAGCCATGTCAGCAGACACTACGCGGTAAGCAAACCAAACAGAAAACTCAGGATGCATCAATTGGACGGACTGCACAGTTAATAACAGAAAAAGGACTGTTTGCGCAACTTGTCAAGAAATGATTCATTTTTCCTGTTTTTGATTTGGTACATGAGACAGTACAAACACTGGACTCCCAACTCAGTGTCACTCTAAGTAATCATGTCAAAACCTGGACTCCATCTTTGTCATGGAGAGTGCTAGGTGGCTCAGACCAATAACAAACTGACAATATATTCCATTCGACAACATACAGAGACACACTTCACAAATGCTACCAGGATACTCATCAAAATATAGATACATCGTTTACCCAAAAAAAATACAGATAATCAAGATCAATAACAAGCCTCCCAACCCTAAGCCATAACCCCCAAAAAAGAGACACCGAGGATAGTCATCAAAATACGGACACACACCCAAGTTACACAAACAAGTTTTCTATTGTTGACCGTTATCTCTTGCATTCATCATTTCTGTACAACTTTGTTGTCCTCCTCCCCAACCCTGTCCTTGACTTTCCAAAAAACCACTCGATACTCCTCCTCCCCAAAGTTGACTACCCATGATACTTGATTGTCCTCTCC